>JACCGJ010017330.1:0-25143 GCA_013407085.1 Atriophallophorus winterbourni
TTGTCCTTAACGTAATTCGTACCACGTAGCTGGGTGGGTTGCTTATAGCATGCAGAGGGCACGCTGTAACAACTACTATCACTGGTAAGCAGTTTTAACTCAGAAAACCCCCAAACCATATGATTGCTGCTAACTCTTACTCGAGTTTTTGAATATTCTCGGGCAACCCAATGGTGCCTTGAGCCAAGCAGTTTTTATTCACCTCATGGGCGATCTTTTAAGCCCCAACCATGCAAACAAATAATCCCGAATGAGCTCAACTTTATCTGTGTGAGTCACATCAGTCGAAAAAATGCGGTATGGTAAGTGATGACGTACTCATTAAAATGTCCGCGGCATCGCAAATGAGCACTAGTATTATTACAATCTGTCAGTGCTTTATACAACGACGGACAACTAAGGTAGTTAAAGAATGCCGACCTCGATTGCGAACAATCTTTTGCCGACAACTGGTGGCCATCTTCACTCAAGATCGGTAAGATTTTGCAACTAGATAACAAGATGGAACAATTGCGTCGTACATTCTACTTTTAACACATAGGGAAACACCTCAACCTCGCTATGAATGACCGGTGTTGGCCTGAATGCTGCACACGGTTTGAATTTAGGTTTTACAAATCCACATATACCTGCACAGTAAAATCATGTGAGCCATTGAGCAGTCGAAATCACTATTAGGCACAGAATGCACAGCACAACGCAGCTTGGTTTTGCTTGCACGAGCCAAAACACAGTATAACTGAACATACATGTGACGCTATGCTATGCATGAAATCACAAACCTGATCCAGGCAAAGTGCCGCACAGTCATAGACTGCACTTGGACTAAGATACTGTCAAGTTAGGCCTGGGCAACCTGACAGTATCTTAGCCCACGTGCAGTCTTCGACTGTGCGGCACTTTGCCTGGATCATGCTTGTGCTTTCATACATCATACATACATACATACATCTCTGCTGGATATCCGACCAGATCTAATGCTACGAAGCGCAACATTCTAGTTTGTCGACTAATCGCATAACCCCTCGATTTTTTTTCTCCGAATATAACCGGTTCACTTTTGTGACCTGTGAGACAACAATCTTTCTATCACGTTTATTCTTGCTTCTTTCGTTCAAACGGTGACCTTGGTTGCCGAAACATGAAGCTATTTTCCTTTCGTCATTTTAATTTACTTGCACCTTTATGGCTTGTGATATGATCCCGTTAAACATGTCTACACAGATATGAGAAAGGAAAATAGCAATGGCAGTGAGACTCCATCGTGTTTTCGCATGCAGCTCACTATCGGTGGCAAACTAACTGAGTACGGAGTTGGCTTCACAGCACAGAAGTGATGCACGATTGCACATCCGTGGCGCTATGGTACGGTATATTGACCATAGGTATAGCCAAAGAGGAAGCCGAAATGTTGTGAATCAAAGTTTGATAAAACAATAATCGAACGAGGCATCCAATCCGGCAAATGTCATTTCAAATATACAACAGGTGCTACTGAAAAAGAACATCAGAATAACTGACCTTTGCGACTACGTTTGGCGTGATTATCTCATATCGTTGTCGGAACTCTTGGAACAACACACGAGACGGAAAACCTTGGCGACAAATACGTATACCTTCTAAGACACCGTTGCATTTGAGCTGGTCTAAAACCAAATTCGATTCAATATATCCGGCACGTTTCTTATGATTCGGGATGATACAACGCACGAAACTTGGGAACGTGTTTTTCAACACAGCCATCAAACGGACCAAGGATTCTTTGTACAACTGACTGACGGTGCGGAACATGCCTTTTCTAATGCCGCGAGCACCGAACGCCGATTCGCCTGCTGTGGTAGCCGACATGCCCACTATTTCCGCATCTTGATAAATGGCCTGTAGTAAAGCATGCATCAAATGAAAATGAGCCATTGTCAACAACCAAGTAGACGTGAATGTGAGTTGAAAACCAACCTGCACCAATGGATCGGTAGATGAAAGCAGTAAAGTCACAACGTTATCGTTCAGTGGATCCATGTTTTTCATTAGCCATTGATTGGAGATATAATCCACTCGCCCCGCATAGTGAACAACCCCGAAATCAATGGAAGAACGGAAATCAGGTTTGAAAATTTTCGGATGAGATTCTTGGTTTTTGAGCAGTTTTTCGACAAAAGACTTGTCTGTGGCTTTAGGGAAGAAGCACTCGTCATCCAAAAGAGCAAGAATGCCCATTGGCTGAGAAGAGAGCATAGGAATCGAGTAATTTGGTTGAACATATAGGGAAAGAAACCACTTTTACACAGCATCAATCAGCAGTAAATAGACGTGTGAGCAGTGAAAAAAGAAGAACAAGTCGTGAATCCGATAAAATCCAAACTGATAAGCAAAACCGTTGATTTTTCAAACTACGTACATGTTACTTGGCGCAAACTATTCATCGGATTGCATAACGCCGTAATCGTATTTGACAAAATAACGAAAAACAACCTATTAATTGTTAGTCAGCCAACGAATACAGATGTGGCGCACCAAAGTTTGCTCGAAAAACCAAAACTAACCAGGCACACCATTTGTGGTAACGCAGTGGAAGTGTGCACAAAGTGCACTGAATATTGACAAGCGTGTCTAATGTATGGTCGCTTGGTGGGAACAAACAAATGTCCACGGTGATCAGAAACCACGTTGAGACAAATTATATATACGTAGGAAAGCACAAACCGGATTCAGGCAAAGTGCCGCACAGTCAGAGACTGCACGTGGGCTAAGATACTGTCAGGTTGCCCAGGCCTAGACAGATACGAGAAAGGAAACAGAGAATAGAAATGGTAGTGAGACTCCAGCGTGTTTCAGCATACAGCTCACTACCGGTGGACAATCAATTTAACATGGCGTTAGCCGCAAAGCACAGAAGTACTGCACTATTGCACATCCGTTCAATTGAGACAATGAAACCCAAACAGTACGAAACTACTTAACGATGATGAAAATGCCAGTCATGATGATGTAGATGTTGAAAGCACAAGCAAGAATGTTGCAATACAAACAATAAGCAGAAGCGTAGGCACAAGGAAACCGATTTTACTGTTCTCATTTCGATCAAAAAAGTAGTTGACTGTGAAAGAAAGGAAATTAGGCAAACGAAATAACTGAACATTTGAAGTAAACACGGGTGAAATGCAAATTGGAACACACAAGAATGTCACCGACTTGGAGCACATTTGAGATCGTGTGATGGAAACGAGAATGAATACAAGCTAAACGTTCACTTTGGGCGAAGAGTGTGATTAAGTTTCTTGCTGAAAGCTTTAGTCGTTGCTAGGTTTGCTTACGGTATCGCTAGCATTAACAATGACCGAGGAGGCAACCAGAGAATAAAACAAGTTACCTACCTTTTCGATGAGGTCAATTGTCGGTTGTAGGTCAAGGCCAAAATCGATGAATTCCCAAGGTATTCCTTCGCGAATATATTCGTCTTGTTCTAACTCGAACATGGTGTGATTGAAAAGTTGTTGCAGTTTCTCATTTGTGTAATTTATGCACAGTTGTTCGAATGAATTAACCTACGTGTGAAAGAAGACTGGTTAGTAAAGAAAGCCGAGCATACAACCCAAACCGATTCATTGTAGGGTGGACAAGGCGATGAAGAAGTTTTAAACTTTAGTAACGGTAAGACTATCATTGAGGTCGCGTAATGCAGCCTAATAAAAGGCAATAAAATTTGAGGACATACACGGCGACCAAATAAAGGCGAAGAAGGTGAGAAATAATGTGAGTACGTCGTTGTAAACGAGTTTTGTCAAATCTTAGTGATATTTACTGACATTTACGTTTCGGTAAGATTTCTCGACATTCCAAAAACAGGGATAGTCGGATAGGACAATACACGCTATAAGAACGATTTATGTTAAATATTCAAGAATCACAATGTGGCTATGAAACTGATGCAGATGTTACGCCGAATTGTTAGAGGAAATATTCAACACGGCACGAAAGGCAATGATTCATATTGATAGCAAGTGTACTGTCAGATTCTGCCGCAGATACACATTTCTATATTTTTGGAACTTGCCAAAATTAATTGCTGATTTTGTTTAAAAAACATTATTTAGCCAGCATGGTTTTTATCGCCATGTAGCTCCACTTGAAATCATTTGTCGCAGTCAGTTAAGCTTTTACGAAATCCACTGAGAGCTTAGTGTTGATTCTGGGGCCCCAAAGATATTGTGGTGACTGATATGAAACAAGTTTTGTTTCAAGCGTGAGAATGTGATATCTAGTAATTACAACAGCCATCGCGCTAGTTTTACCAGAAAGAGGTGAAACTTCACGAGTTCTTATGAGTTTACGCAAACGAACAGTGCACAAAACTTCGGAGCATCATACCGGATTTCAGTTGTGTGCTTTCATAATCGCCGGTGTGCGTACGTTGGGGTCAACATGTGATAAACTAATTAGAACTCAATTTTCACATCAGTTGGCTTAAAGTTAAACCCCGATGAGCCATGCATAGATTATCTCTGTGATATAAAGATTCTGGTTTTGTAGCGAGCGAATTTGCGAATGCAAAAAATAGTCACCACAAAGCAAATTGGATTTTTCAGTGATTTCACTAGAAATTATGCATCGGAATGCGCAAATGATTGGACCACCCATAAATCATTAGAGATGTTCTTTTATGTTGCGATCAATATAAACTTTTCCGTAATCTAGAAACAGATACAATTTCCCATTTCAATTTCGGTTACTTGGTAGAAAGGCTTAGGTAACTCAATAGCTATGTATATGCATAAAATCACAGGTCTGATCCAGGCAAAATGCCACGCAGTCGAGGACTGCGCATGGGCTAACATACTGTCAGGTTGCCCAAGCCTAGACAGATATGAGAAAGGGAAAAAGGAAAATAGCAGTGTGTAGCGTGTTTCCGCATTCAGATCAGTGCCGGTGGCGAATTAATATACCACGGTATTAGCTGTGCGGTACAGAAGTACAGTACAACAGATAATAAAGCTTAAGTGTTTGATATAGAAATATATCGCAAGGACAACGCTGACATACGTACCTGGAATATCTCGAACCCAGCGATATCCAAAATTCCGACGAAGGATGCCCCTGGCCGTTTGTTGCGATCCAAAGTTTTATTTATTCGATTTACTAGCCACAAGAAAAGGCGCTCGTAGATGGACTTTGAAATTGCCTCAACAGCGAACTCCACTTGAGCCTTCGTTTGAGCTTTCGAAACAAGATCTTTGCCCACTTTGATACGGGGTTTTAAAAAGGCCTTTACCATTTCCTGTACAGGGATACCCAAGAGATGTGCGACTTTTTCGGCAGCTGAATGTAAATGAAAGGATAAATAAACTTTTTCAATAATCTTAGAAAAAGTGAATAAACAAAACTACTGTGATTATAAAAACAACCATATGTACATACATGAGAATATATATTAACGAAAATGAAAAAAAGGTGTGTAATTTGGTGGGTGGTTGGGTACATTCACCGAAACGCTTTTCGTAAGTTAACAGTCAATACAATAAGAACAAACCTGAGTGATCCGGAAGGGTAGCCTGATCAGAATTGCGCTCTTGACGGAACTCTATATTCCCCAAATGTAGCACCGCTGAAATTACTTTGAAAAGCGCTAGAAAACGAAAGGCAATGAGTTAAACTGAATCACATTATGAGCGAAGACTGGATGTAAAAAAACTAACCTAATTGGTCATTTTTATTGATTTCCATCACATCCATTGCTTCGGAAGTTTCCTCGAAAGCTTGGTGTTCGTCTAGACCAGGAACGTCGAGCATTCCATTGGACATATATCGATAGTTATTCGATTGCTCGAGCAAAAGGTCTTTCTTCATTTGAGGAGTGGCGGAAGCCAACAATTGGTAAAATATATGAAAACAACGTTCATCAGTAGCTTGTCTAATGACGCGAGCCTTTTCCAGTAGATCTAAAAGCTTAGTCAAGGATAAGCGCATTTGCAAATGAAAAAATGATAGGTATGACCGGAACAAAGCTGTCGAAACGTTCATTTCTTCAAATGATATTGGCATTATTATGCTGTTCCGCAGTCAATGAATTGCGATTGGAAACTCGTAAGGACTGAATACGAGGTATATGCACGGATAAATACAGAGGAGCGAGCTTGTTATAGTGTCGCACGGACTGAGATGATCATTTGCTTGCGCATTTATAATACCAAAAACCTGAAGCCGTATATTGAAAGGCTGCCCGTGGGCTGAGATACTGTCAGGTTGCTTAAGCCTAGACAGATTTTAAAACAAAAAATACATTGTTTCCAGCTTGTTTCTGCATGCAGCTCAGTAACTGTGCCAGATCAATATAGCACATCTTTATCTATGCAATACAGATGTAATGCATGATTGTCTGGGCCAGAAAAATTAGAAGTGAGGACGTAATGATTTCTTAGTTGAAGCTTTTTAGCTGCGAACATTCAGTTTATTGTGTGCTTCATAAATGAGCAGTGTAGGTAAAATCAGAATGTTTGAATTATTAGGTAAAGAGCACTGATTGAAACTATACCAAAACTCAACAACGATTTAGTTGATGAACAACGATGACCCATTGTCGGTTCGTTTTGACATCAAAACGCACTACGGTATTATTGAAAACAGAACGACGGTAGCTTCGCTCAACATCTTCAACATGATTATTAAAAGTACGCGTGATTTAGATCACGGGTAAACGCTTACTCGTAAAATCCTTAAGAAACAATACATGTTAATGCAAAACAGACACGAAAAGGATACAAGTTTCAATATTAGCACCAGCAATGAAACCAGATGTATCGAAGTTGATTCGAATAAATTTACCCTGAAAACGACAAAAGATAAATTAGCAAGGAAAGCGACTAAATCCGAAAAGCTGGAAGAAGGACTTACGAAACGCGAGGAATTGTCATTTTTAACCGTCTTTGCATTACCAAAAGCTTCTAGGATAGGATTCGCTCTCAATAACTGCGCCTCTAATTCACCCTGAAAGAAATACAAGCTAATGTTAAATGTAACAAATGCAGAACTACGTGCGACAGAAATACATATGCAGCAATATAACGCTTGAATCGAGAATAACTATTGTGCATTACAGCGGAACAAATATGATATAAGGTGAACAAGCAAAGACAATAACGAAGCCAACGACAAACACCGGAAAAACTGCAGGCAACACCAAGGGGTCTACATAACAGGCAGACTTGCCATAGATGTACGACAACTAGGAGTGAGCTTATGGGGCTAAAATAGTATGAAAATGAGTAGCAAGGTGGCAAGTATGGTTTCACTCACGACCAAAAAGTTAACAAATGCAACTTACGAAGTTGAAATTCTGTGTCTGAAATATTAGAAAAAAGAGTGCTCAATGAGATCACAGATTTATAGACTCAAACAAGATAAAAAGTAACTAATAACGAAGAATAAATTTAGTTTACTTTCTGAAGTACTAATAGTAATATCAGAAAGCACCTTTCTCATTCCTCGCACCTATTAAACATCATATGACCGTCAGAATAACAGCAATGTATATTTTTGTATAAATCAAATCTGGAATATTGAGTGCCACACATAAGGAACTAAATAAGATCATTGAATGGAACAAAACTGCTAAAGACTTGTGACCAATTTATCAAATCGTTACTTGGTAAATGAACTGAAAATCTGAATTTTTAATGTTCTTACATCCGACATCCTGTAGGGTTGAGTCATCAGAAAGGACAGTAAAAACAAGAAAATGTAAAAATATTTTTCGGGACATGTAAAACTGATTTTTTTGAAAATCAGACAAATCAAAGAAACGCTTTATTTAAATGTCTATAAGTCTCAGCGGAAATTAGTGTTTAACACGGATGGCAAACGTTCGCATTTAGTAATGCAACACAAGTTCATAGTAGCATTATCAGAATCATATACAACGAAGGTTACTGAAGGTTTTAGCTGACATTCGTTTAAAGAAATAAATGCGCTTGATCAGTTCTGCATAGATAGTGCAACACAGTTTTCATACTATCAGGCGATAGACTGGATTAGAAAATTCGCAATAACTGTGATTATTAAAATCCTATCTAGGTTTTGTTTTTGATACCCGTTGCCTGCGTAGAAGTGCTCGCATTCGGTGGCAGCATCGTATTCCAAATATAGATGTCTGCAAGCGGGTGTTAGGACTAGGTGGCCACGGACTGACAGAAATGCTGATGCTTGCTCACTTGCGATGGTTGGGACATGTTTTAAGAATGCCTACTCACCATTAACCGTACCGCGCCTTATTCGCAGAGCCTGACAGAAGCTGGGAGAAAAAATCGAATGGCCAGTCCATGACGTGGCGCGTCGGGATGAAGAAACTCACCGTAGCGCTAGGCTCAGTTGGGCGTATTCGTTTCCTTGGGTGGGGTCCAAAAGCTCCACCTAATAGTTGGCTGGAAACCTTATGCGATATGGCTACAAACCGAAGTCAGTGGCGCCAGTGTATTTTATTATGTGAGTCATAATTTTTTATTCGGTAATATTTTACATAAAAAAACAAAAAACAAAACAAAA
This sequence comes from Atriophallophorus winterbourni, assembly GCA_013407085.1. Classification (NCBI taxonomy): domain Eukaryota; kingdom Metazoa; phylum Platyhelminthes; class Trematoda; order Plagiorchiida; family Microphallidae; genus Atriophallophorus; species Atriophallophorus winterbourni. The sequence continues at coordinate 8,536 of JACCGJ010017330.1, forward strand.
AACCAAAATTGCATGCAGTGAAACTACAAAAACCAGCTGCTTTTTTGTGCATTTGCTTTTGCGTATTCCGCTTGCCTGCTTTCTCTTTTTCACGCGCTTGCCTATCTGCTTTTCCTGCTTTATATTGCTTGGCACTTTGTCTGGCTCCAGACTTGTGCTTCATGATGATGATGATGATCTAGGCTTGCGTACGCGAAGTATGTCAGACTGGGAATGTAAGACATTAAAAATAGTTGAATATTGATGGCAGAGTCTACTGTTTACCTGCAGTTTAGAAAGGACATTCGAAGGTGCTGACTTCTGAGACTTCATCGATGTAGCGACAGAAGCCAAATATTGAATCACTCTTTTCGTGTTTTCCGTTTTTCCGGCGCCAGATTCACCGCTATATAATTCGTTTAGAAAAACAGCCTAAAAACTTACGTGCAAAGAATACTTTGGTCCTCACGATCTAAGGATGAAGGAAATGAGCAATTTTGTACAACTTACCCTGTAACATCTTGCGGTAAGCAGCATCCGCGATTGCGAATATATGAGGAGGCTGTTCGTGACGCTTCTGTCCTTTGTAAAATTCAACTATTTCATCGGTATAGATCGGCAACAACTTGTAAGGATTAACGACGACACAAAAAAGTCCCGAGTAGGTCTAAAAACTATATTAATTTCGGTAACTTACGTATATCATCGACGAATAATACCGAGATTTCAGATTATGCAAAACCGACGCTTCATTCAAGTATGTCAAAAAAGCCATATCTTCAATTTTTTCAAACTTCGGAGGATTCATGTTTTGAACCAAATCACTATGTATAGTGATGTTTTTTCCAGAATCGACCAATTGCACAACGTATTCATCTCCCTTTTGTTCTACAATAGATGCAGAAACAAATCCTTCTTTTTCATCTGGGACCCAGACCAACTTTTTTGATGACCAAGCAGTCTGAGAAACCATATCTTCTAAAGAGGACTTCTCGGCACGGAGAAGTCCACTGCCATGCACAGGTTTAGCCGCATCAGTCTTCATTGTCAGTAAAAATGCAGGTAGTTAAACTAGCCGCCAACAAATAATTGCCATTATCAGTTCAATAAACACAAGAATATGCAAATCGAAAAGACAACTAAAAAATGTGCAAACCGGATGATTTGATCCAGTAAAGCAATTCTAATCTATTATGCGACTTTTTGAATCTCTTTACGTTCGAATTTTACAGAGATTATCTGTTGCACGCAAAACAATATTTTGTTGAATCATCACTAAAATCTGGTAAAATTCTGTGGAGCATTAATTACTATCAAATGGTTTCAATGATATCATGTCTGCGAAACTAAATAATTGCAGCAAAACTGGCTTCTCTGTATAATATAAAAGGGTTAGAATAGTGGCTGTCGAAATCGGACAATGGTAGGTGCTTCTATCAGTATCAGTATCAATATCACAGGGCGATAGTCGACCAAGTCGAAACGAGTGCCCAGATTCTTTCGGAGGTGTGCTTGAAAACACCCACCACAACCAGGATTGATTCGTAAGTAACACAGGCGTGTGTAACTGTGAATGGAAGATGGGAGATGTCTCATCACCGAAAGGTGAGAGAGTTATGCATGTTGCATGTCCAATCGAATGAAAAGACGATGGACAGCAGTTTATTTCCACAAATGCGAAAAAATGAAAAAGAAACTCTTTTTTGTGTTTCAAAATGTTTTTCGAATATTTTTGTGTTTTTTTGATCATAAAAATGAGGGATTTAGTCTTAAGGGTAATGCTCCGGGAAGAGCACCTGCCACCGTTCGTCCAGCCCATGTTTGAACGCAATTACTGAAGTTGCCAAGATTAGTTCTGCGGGAAGTGAGTTCCATGCGTTCACTATACGGATGCTAAAGAAGTGCGTTCTGGATTTGAGCCTGGTGTGCTGTTTACATAGCTTGAGACTGTGCCTTCGTGTACCAACCAAAGGAGAGAACCGAAAGAAGTCATCGAATTCGAGACAACTCAATCCTTTGACAACCTTAAAGGTCCCTATAAGATCACCCCTAAGATTGTGCCTTCTCCTAAGTGAGAAAAGTTCTAGTGTTAATAGACGATTTTCATAATTGGTGTATGCTAACCCCTCGATCATGCGAGTGGCCAGCTTCTGTACCTTTTCTAGCTGCACTATATCCTTCTGGTAATACGGCTTCCAAGCCTGGATACAGTATTCTAGATGTGGCCTTACTATTGCCTTATAGAGGGGCAATAGCACCTCAGCTTTTCTGCAAGTGAGGGCTGAACGTAGTCGAAAGAGTTCCCTCCTGGCCCTTTGAGCTGCAGCAGCACATTGGTCAGCCCACTTAAAGTTTGCGGAGACTACGATTCCTAGGTCCTTAGTAGACTTTACCCTACGGAACTCCGTGTGAGCTGAGGGCGTAGACACAATCATGTTGCCTGCCAGTGTAGAGAGCAAGTGACTCTTATCTAGGTTAAGGGGAAGGTCCCACTTACCCGCCCATGCTGTTACAGCTTCCACATCACTTATCAGATCGGAGTTATCCGACCTACCGACAATTTTAACGTCGTCAGCAAACATATAACAGGGTGAGCGCAGTTGGTTGGCTAGATCATCAATGAAGATGAGGAACAGCAACGGCCCCAAGACTGAGCCCTGGGGAACCCCACTCGTTACATGCGCACTTGCGGAGTAAGTATCATCTACCCTGACAGTAAAGGAACGGTCGCTAAGGAATGCTCGAATCCAGCTCAGAAGGTTCCCTGGATACTCCTATGGCTGAGAGTTTGAGAAGCAAGAGCCTATGGTTGACTGAATCAAAAGCCTTACTAAAGTCGAGATAGAAGACTTCTACAGCAATACCATCATCCATTCTCTTAGTAACCTCATTTAGAAAGCTCAACAAATTAGTAAGACATGACCTACCTTTTAGGAAGCCGTGTTGTGCGCCATTCAAAAGAGAGTGTTTGGTTAGATATTCACATATTTTATCGCGGATCAATCTTTCCATAACCTTACATAGTACACTAGTGAGGCTAACCGGGCGGTAATTTTTGACCGCCGAGGAAGCTCCTCCCTTATGGATAGGCACTACAACGGCTGTTCTCCAGTCCAAAGGAAGGGTACCCTGACTGAGGGATGATGTGAAAAGTTCTGTGATCGGCACAGCTAATATAGGCGCTAGCAGTCTGATCATTCGTGGATGGATGCTATCGGGCCCTGCCGACTTGTTGTAAGCTAGGCTGGCCAATATATTCTCGACATTAGGTATCTCGAATGTAAGGTCAGTGCAAAGGGGGCGATTAGCGAGTACACATTGAAGTGATGGCGCAGAGACGTTCGAGTTATAATCTCGGCGTTGTACTCCTTGAAACTGCGAGGAAAACAATTGAGCCTTTTCAGTGCTTGCAATGACGGCTGAGCCATCGTCCCTTCTCAAGGTACCTACACCTTTTCGTGTTGACCCTTTAGATTGAACGTAGCTGTAGTAACGTTTCGGATGAGTATGGGCCTCTTGAGCGAGTCTCATTTCGAAAGAAATCTTTGCTCCACGTATCTTGGAAACAGCTATGTTTCGCGCTTCTTTGTAACGGGCCCAAGTCCCACATGAGGGAGTAAGCTTATAACGCCTCCATTTTGCGTCGCGGTGACGTACGCTACGGGAAACTGAGGCTGACCACCATTGAGGTTTACCTTTTTTGCGAACGGGTAAGAGAGGAGCAAATCGATCCTGAAGTTGAAGGATGTTTTTCTTGATCTGTCCCCACATCCCATCAACATGGTCAATGTTTTGTCACGGAAGTAGCGCGGCTGCCTGTAATAGGGAAGCAGGGTCGATCCTGTGTAAGCTTCGAGACATCCTAAGTGGGGGTTTACCAAATGACAAAAAGTAACTCGCAGGCTAACACTACGTGGTCGCTCTTTCCTAGTGGTGGTAGTAAGACCAAATTTTGTATACCGCTTTCAGAAGTTGAAATAACTAGGTCAAGAATAGACGGAGACTGACTCTCTCTGAATCTAGTTGGTTCGTTTACGTGTTGGTAAAGTGCATGGGAGTGTAGCCAGTCCAGAAAATCGTTCGCGACTCCTGGGGCATGTGAGGTTTGGTACTCCCAGTTTATTTCGGGTAGATTAAAATCGCCGAAGATTACAACACGTGGTGCTACGGCTAAAAGAGACGAGAGCTTAATTTGCAAAAGAGCATCTTCTTCCAAACTAGTGCTCGGACTACGGTAGACGCAGCTTACAACTATACGCGTGCATCCATGTATGAGCAAGGCAGATATTATCTGCACATTCGTTGTAGAAAAAGAAATACTTTTCTCGAAGGGAATAGCGTTATCAATAAGGAGCAACGCCCCTCCAGCTAGCTTACCCAGGGGTCGATCGCTTCTTACGGCGCTAAACCTATCCGCGATTAAAGCTGGTATGTGGTCATCATGAGACAACCATGATTCCGTGACACCCACAATTTTGTAGTGGGTGTCGTCAACTCTACAGAGGAGTTCAGCCCATTTATTTCTAATGCTACAAGCGTTTGTATAGAACAGAAGAGCACTATCATGTGGGGCCAGACTCCCGGTGTTAGGGCTACCTAAGAGCTCTTTGTCCTCGGGCGTAATGCCCGAGGCTGCTTCGCGTTTTTTGAAGGCTGAATTTCATCAAGAGATACAGCATTCGTTTTTGAAGCAGACGACAACTCCTGGCATCTAGTTTCATCTTCGTGGTCTGAGTCACTACAACTCATCCACGATTCATCCTCTAAAGGACGAAGCACGACAGTGGCGCACTTCAATGTTGGAGTATAATTCTCCTGTGTTAGCGTCATCGCCACACTGTTGTCATTTTCTAAGCTTCGACTCTGGAGCGAATTTGGTGAGCTACGAGTTACAGCTAACTTTGACTTTCTAGCTCTAATTGGGCTAGAAGTTTTCAGGTGTGCCGGGGTGTCAGGTTGCACGATGCATTTTCCCTCGACGCAGTTAAGTTTCTCTGCTTTCTAAAGGAAGTAGTCGCGATCACATTGCTTTGTGAATTCGACTTAAACTGGCCGCTCGGCGATCTGGTAGATGCGTCATTTGGGGCACCCCTCCATTTCCCGACCCTGTGAATTCGCTTCAGCGAAGTAGTCGGTCTCATGCCTGGAGCACGGAGTAGGTCGATAACCTTTCTCCGATCGCTGTCCTTACGAGCATTTGATTCTCGGATAGAAGGCTCAACCTGCGTTAAAATCAGGACATTTTTAGCCCGTGTTGAGGTCACTTGGTTTCTGGCTTGCAGCTCAGCAACCACTTTTCCTAAATGGTGGACTTCCCGAGCTAGAGCGCGAACGTCCTTAGTCGGGCTAATAAGAACACCACTATTTTCTTTAACCTTTTTCCATGGAGCCTTTGGAGGACGGGAGAATGGCGATGATTTCGCCTTCTGTGTTCGCAAAGGAGTGGTGTGCTGGCTGGAGGTAGACGGGACCACCGACCTAGCTACTTCGGCAAACGTTTTGGGTTTCGGAGATGAACGTGGAGAACGCTTACGTTCCTCGAGTCGCTTACGCTCCTCAACCAAAGTTTCCACGGACTTCATGCAGTCAGCACATAGCCATGTAAGCCATCGATTGGCCGCATAAACCTTAAATTATGCTGACGACAGTCCACAGCATTTGGGATGAGCCCAACGCAGGCACACGTCGCACTGTATACCTTTGGAAACCTTTTTGTTGCAGCTAGAGTAAAAGCAAAGACAAGAATTTTGAATCATTTTGCTAATGTAATCGATGAATCAGAAATTTAATGAAATAATGAATTTCTCTGCAGCTTTCCACGGAAAGAAATTATGGACGCTTGATTGGCTCGTTAGCCACATACTGTCCTGTGCAAACTGAACTGGAATAAAGAAGAACACGTATATGACTTGCAGAATTTCTATCCGAGAAGGTTGTGAACACCACAATACTTAATCCATTTTAGGCGATTAAAGCACTTGAGAGAGGTCAACATGTGATACTCATCTAAACATTTTGTTTCGCTGTAGCCACAATATTGAGATTTGCATTCAGGTATTATTTTATCATACATTTATTATCAGTATTAGTATCATACGGCAATAACCGGTCAAGTCGGAACGAGTGGTCAGATTCTTTCGCATATGTGATTAAAACATCGTCCACTACTAGGATTGCTATATAGGAATCACAGGCGTATGTAACTGTTATTGAATGACTAGAGCTGTCTCATCCCCGAATAACAAGATGGATTATGTGTGTTGCATGTCAAATTGATTCAAAAACAGTAAACAGCAGTTTACTTCAAAATGAAAATACTTGACCAGAAAAGTTATATTTCGTTAATTTCTCTTTTCAAATCCAAATAATGTGATAAACTGCTTATTTTGGATAATGCTCAAGAAAGAGTGCATGCCACCGATTGTCTAGACGTTTGAACGCACCTATTCAAATTGCCAATATTAGTTCTTCGGAAACTGTTTCGCACACGTTTAGTACTCGGATGAAAAAACGTGAGATTAGGATTCCAGCGGCTTGAAAATGTTGCTTCAAATGTTAACCATGGGAAAAAGCCACAAGAAATCGTTGAATTTACGAGAACCAAATCGCTTGAGAAATTTGATAGTATAGGAAAAGTTGCAGAGGCTTTTCTCGAAGTAATTGTTGTAACGACTAAAGTCGCTGTTTAACGCGTATTCCACCCGTTTCTTAGTTCGACAAATTCAAAACCACAATTCGGATGTTATACGGTACTGTAATTAGCAACAATTACAACAACAATAATTATACAAACCTCAACTGTATAGGAACGTACAGCAAACAGTGGAGTCAAAATACTCCAGAATCAATTATATCAAATGCAAACAAGTTCAATGACGACCTGAGATATAAATAGAATTAAAGGAGTTACCAAAATTGCCGTCCAAAATGTCTATCAAAAACAAGACACCCGAAAGTGGTGTCAAAATACAAGCCAATTTCAAGTGCCCAAAATGGCAACCAAATATAACAACAATGACCGACAATGGCCTCAACAATGAATTAAAACAAAAGCTTCACCAAATATGTGAACAGAAGATTTCTAATAAAATAATTACAAAAAGAAATGTTTTATATCAAAATACTGTAGGAAAATAAAACACAAGCAAAATCTATTTCACAAAATTCAAGTTTTGTAACTAAGTTCAAATTAAAAGGAATGTTGAAGGGAAAGGAAGAATTTCAAACTACTTTGAACCTTACACCTCCGACCAAATTTTTTCTAGGGCTTAACTGTACAACAATTGTTCGACGAATACCCTAACGAATTCCATGCAGCAAATGACTTTATTTAGTGGCGAGTCACACACGCCACGTCGCATTGCCATCATTGGACACATGTGGCTTTTTATAGGGAAATAGTTTGCCAGACTAAGACCCACCACGTCCTCCGGTTTTGCCACCTTTCCTTACAAGAAGCTTATGCGTGCATTCCCAGCCGAACGAGCCTTGTGTATTTCATCCTCAAATAGCGACATCTTGCGCCATCTAAACAACTCTAATCTGCAAATTGAAATAAGTGTATCCGGTGTCCGAAACACAAATGGCTCATCGGGTACACAACCGAACGTCTTGCGCCACTCATATGAATAGTCACGCCGACCATCTGTCACCCCCACTTCGGCTGATTCACTGGCATGTGAACCAGGCCTACTATTCGTTTTGGCTGATTTGGTGTCAGGTGAACCAGGCTTAGTCTCCATCTGATCCGAATTAGTGTCAGGATATTCAGTCACAAAATCCGCCTGAGCGAATTAAGTGTCAGGTAACTCAGCTTCCTGATCACAACCGACAACACAAAGGTCAATATCCTCAGATGTTTTACACGCAGGCCCTTGCAATATCCAACCCAGCAATGTCTTCGTTGCGAACGGACGGCGCCTGCCTCTTAATCGCTGTTCCAACGCCCAATGCGCTTCCGGAACGTTACATCCAATCAGCAAGTTTATTTCTTGTCCAACATTCTCCGAGAATCTTAGATCCTTCAAATGATCATATCTTGCGATGATACTATCCGGGGAATTCATTGTTACTTCAGGTAACTTGGAAACCGTGTAAGCTTCGGCAACATGAATTACTTCATCCCCGTCAACGGAATGTACATTGAAACTCAATACTGAACTTTTCAATTTTCGATGCAAACCGAGCGAGGTTATCGACACATCAACTGCGATACCGAATTTCTCAACAAATCTTTGTGAGATCAGAGTGGTATCCGAGCCATTATCGAGTAACGCTACGACTGGAACAAGCCCCATAGGCGTGTCAATTTTCACCGTCAGGTAACCCAGGCTTACTGCTGGACTGAGAGCAGTAGCACTGTAATTAATATTTTTTTGTTGCTCACTTATACGATTATAATGTAGAGACGAATGGTGACGTCTACCACACCCTTCGACGGAGCAAACAGTCGGCACCTTGCAGTCGCATGCTTTATGAGACTGGTTCAAGCAAACGTAGCACATACCGTGTTGCTTAGCAATAGCCCATCTGTCTTTCACATCAGCCTTCAGATATGTAGGACAGTTTTCTATTCGATGAGGTCCTTTACACTGGTAGCATTCCATTCGCATTGATGGGGAGTAACTTGTGGTCATGTACACTCTCCGTCCTTCGGACAATTTCAATTTCTCTGATGGCTTAGTTGACCCATTAGTCTCATTAATGAGCATGCCAAACCTGCTCCTGGCGATTCTCGCTTTGCGGGAGACAAACTCGGATAAACGTGCAAAGTCAACTTCTGACCCATCTGCGGCAATCGCATCTGCCAGTTCAGCCCATTGCTGTTGTAGTCCAGCCGGCAAACATTTGACCAATCCTTCCAAGGTGGTGACAGATTTCAAGTCTGCTTCACAGCGCATTTGCTTTAAAGCAATCTGACAACTTTCCATCTTCAAAGCAAGGTTTGACAGACTATCCGAATCGCTTCTTACTTTGGCTGCTTCACTTAACACCTCGGTCAATAACGAGCGTGCAACGACATGAGGCAGGCCAAACATTTCCTTTAGGATGCTGCGTGCTCTTTTATACCCGTCTTCAGGCGACAGCATCACACAAGCATCAATCGCTTTTCGAGCATTGCCTCGGCAATAATACATAAGATATAGCAAACGCTGTCCGGAATCGCAAGTTTTTGATTCTATATAACACTCAAATTGCCGAATAAATTTCCAGTAATCCACCGAATTGCCATCAAATGTAGATAACTCTACCCTAGGCAATGGAGCAACATCGTTGACCACCCTTTGTGACATCTTCACCGCTTCCGACTCAATATGTCGATTAACCGGAACTTCAGCAACATAGTTGTCGTTGACACTGCATCCGCTCAAACGAGCTATCGTCTCCTCAGCAATCACTAAATCTCTCTCTAATTCGAGCTCACGCACAGACGGCCCATGTTTAGAGTCGAAATTAGGACTACCTCGAGATGATATACAAGAGCTACGCGAAGTGGAACCAACAGTGTCACTATCACCATTACAGGCAAGCTTATCAGTAGTGTTCAGACGTTTCGATTTACGTGGCATTATCAAAAATGGCGAAACACAAAATAAAAAAAGGCAAGAACGTCACCAATGTTTGAACAGAAATGAGTAGATGTACGAGGGTCCAAGTTGATCCTCGTTCCGCTGGATTGGCGATCCAATTGACCGTATCCAATTAGGCAATTCGATTTGAGTGCTTCCCGTCAAGTTTGGGAAGAAAACGAATACTTCTCGTCCAGTTGGAGAAGAATCAAAATCCAGTTCCAAGTTGAGTACTGTAACGTCTGTGAACGTGAGTAACGCGTATTCCACCCGTTTCTTAGTTCGACAAATTCAAAACCACAATTCGGATGTTATACGGTACTGTAATTAGCAACAATTACAACAACAATAATTATACAAACCTCAACTGTATAGGAACGTACAGCGAACAGTGGAGTCAAAATACTCCAGAATCGATTATATCAAATGCAAACAAGTTCACTGACGATCTGAGATATAAATAGAATGAAAGGAGTTACCAAAATTGACGTCCAAAATGTCTATCAAAGACAAGACACCCAAAAGTGGTGTCAAAATACAAGCCAAATTCAAGTGCCCAAAATGGCAACCAAATTCAACAACAATGACCGACAATGGCCTTAACGAACAATTAAAACAAATAATTGACCAAAGGCGTGTAAAGAAATAATTTACAATAACAGAAATAATTACAAAAAGAAATGTTCTATATCAAAATACTGTAGGAAAATAAAACACAAGCAAAATCTATTTCACAAAATTCAGGTTTTGTAACTAAGTTCAAACTAAAAGGAATGTTGAAGGAAAAGGAAGAAGTTCAAACTACTTTGAACCTTACAATTGTACATTTGTGTGAAAATCGCTGAATTAATACCGATGTTGTTCGACAAAACGCGCCGAATGAATGCAGTTCTATTACGCAATTATTATCACATTAGGTATCACATTTAATGTCTAAAAATACCATTATTTATATATTTAGGCTCCCTGAACCCGTTCTTAGTGTCTCCGTCTGATGACGGCAAATAGCCAAAAACCGGTAGTGGTGTGTAAGACATGGGGATGTGAGCACCACAATACGTTGGTCCGTTATGTATTGCTTCAATTAAACATAGTGCATGCAAGTATATAATTAACAGTCTCTTCGCAACATTCTCCGCTTGTCTCAAACTGAATATTTGCAGCCATTAAAAATGCATTTGAGCTTTTAATATTTTGTAATCTAACCGGTTAAATTGATCATTCCGTTATAACAAAAGCGAGCAACAGATTTAATTTGCACTTCTCAGAGAAAAGCTTGCTCTAATGAAATTTAGAGTGGATGAGATAGCTCCCATATACGATGCATGTCTGCCTGTCCGCAGCAAGATTATACCATCAGTTCATAATTTGTCCTGTCATTTGAAGCACACTGGACCTTGTTATCACTGTCAATATAGCTATATATGTCGTGTTTTTCGAGAGTTATTCAATTTTTTTTCAATATGTCCATATAATTTATTCATCGATGTATAATATATTATTGCCCTTCTACATGTCCGAAGTAAGAGTATATAGTCAATCTGGCATTCATTCTTATTGTCGTAACAGCGGACTTTAAATGGGCTGTGCAATGGATCTCAGCTGCAAAAAGAACAATACCAGTGCTTTTTTAAGCTTAAAACTGTTCTGATATTAGAAGTCAGGGGGTATTTATCGTTTTCTATACAAGCCTCATCCAGAATATTGCGTGCAATCCTGTAAGACCTTACGTTTTTCTCAGTCGCAGTTACAAATTCTGAGACCAAAGGATGGCTTGGAAAACATCGGACGTACCTTTGCATACGACGAGGATACCAGAGAAAAATGAACCAACTATGGCAGTGGTGGGCGCTCCTTTGAAGCTTTCCACAGACGGAAATTCTGAACGCTCGATTGGCTCATTCCTTGCGGCGCGATCGTCGAGAATATTCAAATCACAATAAGGAAAAACGCTTTGGCAGTGGTGGTTGCTTCTCTGCAGCTTTCCATCTAAAGAAATTCTGGACGCTCGATTGGCTCGTTAGCCATATACTGTTCTGTGCAAACTGAACTGAACTGAACATTCTTTCAAAATGACATAATATTACTAGAGTCCGTCCAACGTTTGGCTAGCAAAACGGTGGAAGTTATGTCAAAGGAAACCTACAAGGAACGTCTAATTACATTATGTCCCTTCCCTTATGAGGGACCTGAGAGAAACGTTCAAAATTATGAAATCTCTAGGATTAGGACAAGAATTATCAAAACCTGTTGTAGAGATATTAACCCTTCAACTAACGGTCATACAAGGTGCTACACGGAAATTCACAATCGCATGAATCTCAAGCAACGCTCCTTTATTGTGAGAGTTGTAAGCTTCTGGAATAAGCTGCATATGTACATAAACGCTTGCATATCGGTAGTTGCGTTCGAAAGAAGTTTGGATGCCAATTTATATGATAATTGTTTCAAGAATGTTTTCACTGTATTTGTATGTTGCCTAGCTATAAACTTAGCTTGGGAATGTTTCTTATTTCCTATTTTACATACTTTTTATAACGATTGATTACAAAGGATAATGCTCGGAGAACTGCAAATTTATATGTAAACACAATTTTTCCCTTCAGCTAAATTTTGACCGTTTTAGTAAAGAGAAAATATTTCCTTTTTACAGTCGCAACTACAAAACCTGAGTACCAATGGATGTTCTGGAAAACTCATGACTCATAATCTTCTGTCGCATACGACGAGGATACCAACGAACAAAGAAACCAATTGAGCGGTTTTGAGCGCCGCTTAGAAGCTTTCCATCGCCAGAAATTCTAGACGTTCAAATGATTATCAGTCATTTACAGTCTTGTGCTAAATTAAAAAAACCTCAGCATTAAATGCCATAAGAAGTGTATGGAACAATCGTTCTTGAGAAAGCAGTCAGGCTAAAATTTCGATTTTAGCAGATTGATGTTTGCCGCGAGCTCATTTGAGTGACATTTTGTCATTTTAAACGGGTGTCATCGATAACAACTACATAACGCCATTGAACAGTCTAGCAAACTTCATGTGAACTTGTTATGGTTGGTTTTTGGTCAGCCAAGCTATTTGTGATTGTCAAGGGAGGCTTGGCCGTCTTTTGACAAAAAAAGCTGGTTTGGACCACCTTCGTATCATCAGAATTGATGAATGCAAGTATACGCGAGATCCCATTATCGCTATCCTCCGTTGTGATACCGGTTGTCTGAATTTTGTTTATTGTGGAACAGAATGAATCTGGGATGATAAAATAATCTGAAAAATGGGTCTGTTATCAACGATTAAACGAGATTTGTCTCATTGCAAGAAGTCCAGTCATAAGCTCACAGAATCTTACGAGATCAAAGCGTCATCCTGCATCAAATAGCTTTTCAGAGTTTATGTTAAGGTTGTGTTCTGATTTTAAAATTTGTTGATGCGACAGACAGCGCTTTCATGGAATGGAGCTATGCCGACTGGTCGTTATTTCAAGGCCAACAATAACGATATCTTTTTTTGAGACCTTGCAGATTCAACATTCAAGATTTCATAGTCTAGATTGCTGGGCTTTGGTCATCTGTTTGGTTTTGAGCATTTACTTTGACTGTGTTTTTAGATATGTGGTCTAGAATGTGTACAGTTTTGAAGTCGACACGAAGATAGAAACTCCAGGCATGTTTCTGCCTGTTGTTCCTATTTATAAGGATCCTGTGTTTGAGATTGCCCAGTATATCATTTTTGCTGGATGTAGACTAGAAAACATTTCCGCGGTTCAACAGTCGGACGTGCGATGGGAAGATTTCTTCTCTGAGGGAATTCTATGTGCGGTACCGAGCTCTACAAATCCTGTAGGACGATGACAGTTTTGACACTTGTGAGGATTGAATCGTAACGGATGTAGACGATGGCTTGTCGTAGAAATATTTACATTACCGAGGGCCCGGTTAACGAACAACGTAACTGGTGGCATATTTTAATGATCGTACTAATCGCTTCTGGATTCATAGATTGGTCATTTACGAACATCAGGAAACGTTATGATTTCAAGCTTCAAGTGTTTATGGTATAAAAATCTTGTAGCTATATAACACAAGTTATTTGTAAAAGGACAATGAATATATACAAAAAATTGAGGCATTAGGATGATCGAAGTTTTTGTATCTAGAAAACTTATCATTTATTTTCTCGGAAAGATGGCAAAAATATTCATAAAGATAAATGTTGTGTGAAGATGCTCAATCAAGTATATAAACTGTAGGGTGGAATTTCTACGCATAAATATATCCAGTTTTTCCTAAAAATGATTTCACGAGATGATTGTACAACATATTACGGTAATGAGTTCCATAAGAAAGAAACGCGCATCCAATCGAAAAACCGACTGCAGTCCCGGTAAATACCAAATGCAATGGTGTGAGTTCGTGTGGTATGACTTGACCGGAAGCGAAATAGATGCATCAGAGAATGCATTCTTGAATCCATTATTTTATAATTTAGGTTTAAATATAATCGAACCCGTATGCAAGCTAGTGTATCCAAATTAGGATGCAGAAATCGATTCTTATATGGGAGGTTACGGAGACAGCTAACCATTTTAGTTGCTCCGTAATAAATCCTTTGGAACATTTCGATGCATTTTTGGTATCCATGGTATCCGAGCTTGCACTGAGTTATCACTTACTACTTTATTAAACGTATTTATGAGCAGGATGAATTTTTAAAGGGAAAATGTACAAAAATAGATCGGAGCATACCAAGAATGCGGCTAGCTCAGTTGTACATGACTTCGCATTACATGGTATTCATCAGACTTCACAGTAATCAATACGCCGAATTCCTTCCCTTCTGTCACCCATTCTAGTTGTAACGGTTCAAAGTTGTGAGGAAACGGGAAATATTTTCACATTTGCAACATCTTGCACTTTTCGAACTTGAATGCAAGTTGTTCAATATATTCAAATAGCTTTGTAAGCGCAAATAGTTAACGCTTGACGTGATTCGATTCCAAAGTTTAGCATCATCCGCAAAAAGAACCATTTTGGCTCTGACAAGTTTCGAAAGGTCATTGATATTGACCAAAACGTAAATCGGACCAAGAACCGAAACCTGCGCGATATCGATAGTGGTTTCCATGTCCATGGAAATCACACTAAGCATACGTACAGCTGCCATGAGACCATGAATGTATCTTATCAGTCAGGTTACAACACAACCAATAACACTAAACTCCGGCAGCTTGTTCCGAAGTATAGAATGGTCCATGCGCTCACACGCCTTCGATATATCTAAGTAAAATGCATGCTAGCAACCACCCCCTTAAACTAGCTGCGTCCGGTGGTTCATTTTCTCCAGTAGGTTAGTCATGCATGAACGAGACTTCTGAAATCTATGTTACTCTTTGGACGACAAATTTTGTGTATGGAGATGACTCACAATTCTTTCGCACACAATTCGCTCCATAACTTTTGAGTTCACTAAAATGAGCGTATCAGGTCGGTAATTTGCTGGGTCTGAAAGAGTGCCACCTTTGTAGATCGGTGTTCCGATTCCTCCCTTCCAGTCAACCGGTTCTAAACCCTCCCGAAAATAGTGATTAAGCAAAATCACAAAGTGGTTTACACAATTGATTTTCGTAAAACTTTAGGATTGCATGTGTGATTCCGTCAGCTCTTGATGAGTTGTTTAAATTCATCCTGCGTTGGTGGTGATGCACTATTTTATTATTGATACATATATCACTTATATACTTCGGCACAATTGGTGCTTACAATTCCGATGGTAGTAATAAATGGTTCGTTAGTAAATTCACAAATTCAAGTGTGTAGGGGCAATTTTACGATCTTAAAACTAATAAAAGGTTAACTGCAAATAATCATTTGTTACAGAAATTTAGTATGTACGCTGTTATTGTACTGAATAAAATAATGGGATGAAGAAAAATAAATGCCCCGAAGAATATTACAGTCTGATGGATGTGATAATCGGAGATATGGGAAATTGCGATGGGGATGGGTATTCAAAAGTTTCAGTTGTGATTGTTCGAAATATAAGTCTGTTTTGAATGGAAGGCGTATTTCTCACGGGTTTTCGTAGAAGTTTCGGTGCGGCATGGTGGTATCATCTATGGGCCAGTTTTGTTCACATGGATGTGAATGAGATAATCTCAAAGGTAAATACTAAGGGACCAATTGTTTAACAACTGTGTTTTATTGTACATAAAAACATTGACCTTGACACTTTTTCCGCACACACATGCTACGTAACTGCTCTTCTGTAAAGCTGTACACGTTTGGGCAACCGCGATGCAATCTTCGCCGTCCGTTGTGATTCATCCTACCTTCGTGGGACGGGTATTTTTCCGATACGCCAATTTTCCCGATTTAAATCGACATTTTTTTAAAATAATTATGTCTTTCGTATTATCGAGCATTTTTGCATCGTTGGAAATTATTTTGACTTATCTTGTTTAGCATGGGCACTACTAATCGGTGTATACTGGCATCGACGTTATCACATTACCCCGTTTCATTCTACAGAACACTGAGTATTGTTTTTTTAGAAACTGATTTCTGTGCCAAACATATCGTTGATGACTAATCTTTTTTCCGCACTTTACCCAGAAACTACCATATCATGAATCATGTGTTTTAATACAGCTTCTCTTCCGTTTTTCCCTCTGCCCGATACTGTGACCTTGACGTTGTGCAAGCGGCTTGCGTGCCTCGATGATCCTTACGCTATACTGGGTGATGTCCTTCGTGGATGGTCTTCCAGACGCTCATACACCTCATTATACCTAGTTCTTGTGTTCAATGGTGAGAAGCCAGACAAACACAGTCTCCTTGTCCCTCGCGGACATGGTATACCAGAAGAGGCGTATGAATCCGCAAGGATCACCGGCTCGACTGGTTTGGATGATGTCGGGAGTCCCTGCTTGGTCTCTACCTCGCGAATGGCTTGTGAACTGTACCTACGGTATCCGGCCCCGATAGGTGCGATCCTCAATCTCGCTCCGCTGCCTTGCGGTTTAGGCTTTCGGGCCAAAGGCTTGAGGTGGGAGTCCTCAAGATCA
>JACCGJ010017331.1:0-71440 GCA_013407085.1 Atriophallophorus winterbourni
TTAATTAGGATACTCTGCCTTGCGATGTTATTCAATTTGATTTAATCTCAACTTATAGAATAATAAACTCAGAGATGCACCCTTTGGGGCATCTATTACGCCACCTTTCAGGCCACCCTTACTCATGAACTGGCATTTAATATTCAACATTTTCACCCGAACTTCATTTGGACTTTTTATTTGGTGCGCGTTTGTTTCTTAGGTAACTCGCTACCGTCAAATGTTGTATAAGCATCTAGTTAAAATATTTTCTGAAACAAATTGTTGTATAAGCATGTGGTGAAACGATTCTCTGCCACAAATTGAATATATTCGTGCGTGGTAAATTCACCCTACATCACGTTTTTGTAACATGAGCTTTATACAAACGAATATTTTCCTATCATAGCGATATCTAAAAACGTACATTTCCATTTTGACTAGAGCTACGAAAAGATTATCGCAACGAGTTAGTGTTGGGTTGCGCATGTTTTGTTAACGCGAATGATTTATTACTGAGATGGCAAAGGACTTGAGTTGTATTGATAAGTTAACGGTGGAAAGAACCGAAGAAGCAGTTTTTGTACTTCAAATCAAGATTTAAAAAAAATATTTTTCAAATCATTCCTCATTACTTCCCTTTTTTAAGAAAATGATCCTGCCGTATTTGATAAGCATGCCAATTGACCTTCTTTGATAAAATGATTGAGCATGGTTTTTTGGTCGCCTTTTCGTTTGCAAGATCCAGGCCGCGTGATTTAATCACAAAGAGCTATTTATCGGCCTCTTTTGGATCTGAAATAGCAATAGTTCAGTAATTATGCATCTTAATCACTCTTCATGTCATGATAACATCATACGGTCTTTAAATTCACAACATCGTAGCCATTAGCAACAGCTCAGTGTTTGCGGATTCGTCATGGTTCGCGCAGACTTCTATAATCATTTTACAAACAACATGACAAAATTAACAGGTACATTAAAATAGAGAGACGAGCGGAAATCTATATCCGATGAATTTTCAAATTCTATGTGAACAGTGTGCTACAGATTTTACTTTTTTCAATCAACGACGAACACTAATGTTCGGACCATAAATTTGACTCGTTTCGAAAATCGAATTGATCGAAACGTATTTAAATTATGTTGAATCAATAATTTACAGGTTCACAAAATTCACATTCCTACAGGTGGAGCATTTCAGCATTACTTTATCATTCTACAAAGTCTGAGGAATATCTGTAAAATTCCCTTTTGAGTAATAGCTAATATATCGGCGTTCCATAGTGGTCGTTAAATGTCGGAAACAGCCTGTTAAGGTTACCAGCACTTAAGCTTGAAATCGAATTATATATGCGATGGAAAATGACGAAAGTCAGCATTGACATTCTGCTGGTTAAGACAACTAATCGAGATCACAGACAATAGATGAATATGTCATGATGAAGTGTATTAAGCATGTTGTTCATTATGTTATGTTGTAATTCAACCAAGCTAATCATTATTTCCCATTAATATTGTGTGCGATCATCTTGCAACTCAGTCAGATTCAAATAGTCCATTATTACAATAAATACATATTTTTGATTGTACGAAAAACACAGCAGATTCTAGCAGGTGAAACATTAGGGCTCATTAGACATATTTCAGAGGTTTGAAATCGCATCAGCGACGTGTGCTCAAAATACACGCAATTTTTCATCTTCCATCATAAGGAAATAGCAGTGAGCGATAAACCACTAGAAGGGGACAAACGTGATTGAGTAATATTTCGGTTTTTGAAAGGATTCTACGAGATGGAACACCATGCAAAACGTCAGATTCATTCTACAATGGAGGGAAACGTTCCGAATTATCCAACAATGGACCAGAAACTACACTATCCGTGTTGACTAAATTTATGGAGCGCCCCGTAGCAAACAGCGTCAATAAACATCTGTAAGACAATTGCTTGCTCGCAGTCTAACAGCACAGCTTTAGAAAGAAACGCCTTGGCCTTTCAAACCTTCTGCTAGCCTTCGGTGGCTGTACACGAGCTGTAGACGAAGGTTGCTTTTGATATATCAAAAGCATTCGACCGTATCAACCACACTCTGTGACTACAATAAATAGAGCATTGTGGCACCATGGGTTTATTAGTATCTTGCTTGGATGATTATCTTCGCGACCGTGTCATTGAAGTAAGGGTTCATGCTGCTTTGTCACGACCCATCGCAGTAATAAATAGCGTGACGCTAAGATCAGTGATTGGACAAATCCATTCCTTTATATCTGTGAATAAATAACCTACATTTATTCACAGCAAAATCTTGTTATTTGCGGATCTCATAAAGCTGTAGACAAAGTACGCACAACTGACAAATGCAGCTCCAGCCTAAATTCAATGCCTAACAAGCCGTTCACTTCGAGAAGAACTCCCTTAAATGTCAGAAAATGCATGGTATTGACTGTAGGGAGACATTCTAACTTCTCCCGCACACTTGGTTACCATGTTCCTGAAACCAGTGAACAGGAGAAAAAGTTAGGTGTTTGGGTGACCATACATTTGAAACCGTCACATGACGCCACAGCTGCCTATGAAAAGACGTCAGTAATACTTCTTCTGCTAAAACGCGTGTTCTGGAGATTCCCCAAGCAAACTGTTCATCGAATAATAAATACGCACTTGATGCCAAACATTGAGTATGCTGTTCTGGCTTAGTCAACCGGACTACAGAATCGCATCAGCATATTGCAGAAAATTTATCATCGGACCTACAATCTCGTATGTGGTGTGAAGCACAAAAATACGAAGTTCTTATTACAGCTCCGAATCAATTTGACTCTCATTATCGCCATTCTAGCGGTGATTTGATTCGTATGTTCAATATATTGCATACCCCAAACCATCTTCAGAATAAACTATTTACACAACTGCCACCCCTTTTCTTCGAGATTAATGACTACACAGTACATATTACTGTCACAAGACTGCAACCACAAAGGTATTTATATTCTGTGCGTGTATGTTCTATCAGGAAATATCTACCATGTAGTGTTGCTCATTCACCCAACTTTGATATATTTATATCGAATTTGGACAACTTCTTTTCAAACCATTCAAACATTAGGCTTATGCATTCTACACAATTGCAGTTTTGAAATTTATCCCATTCATCGAAGTAAACGCTACATCTTGAACCCCATACACTTACATGTGCCGTCCAACAAACTGAAAAATGTTTCTGACATATGGATTTTACCTGAGTCCTGAACCGCTGAGTAAGTAAACAGATTCAGGTTATACAATCTATGTTATTTCTAATTCCCATAAACTTTTGTGTTTTTATAGCTTTATGCTTTTTCGACCATTGAATTGAATAGTATTGAATTGATTTGCACCGGATAAGGCATAACGACTCCTATCGAATATACGCTGATTAAGTTTGTTTACAACATAAACGGGTAGATTGTTTCAAATAAGAGAAATCGCACCGCATAAACGTCGTCTACAATTGAGTCGATTTCCTTACATTTGATTTTGTAAACTCTTTTCACGCACATGGGTAAAGTTCAACATCGAGGTAAAATGGCGATGACTGTAACTCTGCTCACGAGTCAATACGAAATATCAAACACATAAAAGTTAATTTCACCATTTTTTCGTATTCATCTCACCTGCTGTTCTGCAAACCTTAATAATTCCCTGACTTGGTTATCCTCATTAAATCAATAGCTGATGTGATGAAATTTCAAGCAATTTCAGACTGGGAATAAAAGTGTGTGTATATGAACAACCGGATGTGATTCCCATTGTGCTTGTTAGAATTCAATTTGAAATGTGGCAACGGCAAAGATTAAGGTCATGAGACACACAGGCAAAAACCAAACCAGGTTTTTTTTGTCAAAAATGTTTGTCTCGTCTGATACCGATGGAGTGAAATAGGCCTCGTATTGTTGAGCTCTGTAGTTATTGAATGTATGAGATGTAGCCAGAAATAGTGATGTTATCTAACGGTCGGATAGAATGATTATTTGGATGAAATCTCAGTGGGAATATGAAAATCCCTACACACATGTTTCATGTTTTGACAACGGGCATATACAGCAACATAAATTTTCAGTAATCCTAAATATATAAATTTTGAACGAATGCTCGTCCACCATTAACAAAGTCGGATGACTGAATAAAATTTAAAGAACAACATTTATATATATTGATAAACCGGATATGATCATGTCGATCATGGGAATATAATAATGGATCCATATTCTATAAGCCACACGCTCAGAAAACAATTGTCGAATGTCTCGAGACAAAACAGATAGGAATATCCCATCTAAACTGATTGAAAAATCATCCAAGAGTATACTTCATAGCCGGAGCAAAAGTTACCAGAATGATGTACCCAAATTTTGCAACGAACTCGCGAAGTAAGCCCAATAATGATGTGTTCTTGCACCTTTATAATCCTCTCTGATTACGCAAAATAAAATTAATTGAATGAATTCGGTTTCTGTGGCAATTATGATGCTTAGGGGAAGACGTTCAACAAAGTAGATTTGTGTTCTCAATATTGATCGTGTTTGTTTCTTAGCAAATGACTGACAGTCTGATTCACGAAGGAAGATCTCTCCTAGAGCGCACACAGCGATTGAAGTAAGTACCATGAGTCAATTGTTTTGATGAAAGTACACTCGGACCTGCAGCAACTAAAGAGCCAATATCGGATTGCAATTTTTCCGAATTACGTTTTACACCGTGTATCATGAGTGAGGAAGTTATAATTACTCGGATGGTAAATGACAACAGCTTTATACTCTTTCAAAAAAATGTTCAAATTCTCCCACAAGTCGTTATTAACTACATGAACTTTCCAATTACATATATTACATTCTTGCACCTGTCGAAAGCATAGGCCAAACGTGTCGCATTGAGGTGAACGTTCTTCAAAATTCAGTTTCAGATATCAGTTCAGCCTCGTTTGATACGTTCTTTCACGGAATGTTAAATAATATAACGCATACTACTTTAATAGGAAACATTCCAATTATAAGATAATCTGCGTTTTACCGCCGTAAGGTAGTAAGGTAGTAGTACACGCAATGTGTACTATCATCTTTGCATTTAAGTCAACTTGCAGTTTTTCAGGACAAAACACGTTATTCTGGAGAGGATCGTTACTGATCTGTCGATTAACTTATCAATCTCTGTGTCTCGCAAGAGGTTCTTTGAAAGGGTTGGACCAAGTCATGTGAAATGATGTAGTGTCTCATGCTGATAGCTTGAAAAAAGTGATGATAGAAGGCGATGCAATCCTTGGACCGAGAAATCCGTTTTCTCTCATGCTGACTGTTATTCCAAAGTCTCAACATGCTGACTGATTAAACATGTCAGCGAAATTACCGCGCGAGTGTGATAGGTCAGTATTGAGCTTATTGATTTGAGTCAGAAGACCAGAAAGATATTGAAAAATGTGCTTTAGTAAGAGGGGAAGTAGTGTATAGGTTTATGTTTTTTCGTAACTCGGTCACTTTCATTGTTTGTATTGCCGAATTCATCTTCTGGATAAGCTTAAGATGAAAAGACTGCTCTAACGGCACGTGTCACATGTAGTAAAAGTCAACCATGCCGAGCCCCGCGCATCACGCATGGCCTTCAATCGACACGGCAAATCTGATCCTGCCAAACAGATGGAAAATAAAGGCATTCGAAGGGCCCAAAAAACCAGTTTCTTTCGGCAGGTGAAGCTGCCAAATCCATGGTCGTGTGCTATATTTTGATAAACTAAATGACACAAAAATCAATATGAAAATCTTGGTTCGAGTAAAGATAAACAGTAAGATGTTGTTAATCAACCCTTGTCGAGTTAGTTGTACAAAATTTATTTTTACATTAAACTATCCTGTAGTTGTTGTGAAAAAACTATTGTACAGTTTGTCATATCTCCAGTTTAATTTGTTTCTGAAAATACCGTTACTCTCAGCCGATTGATAGTTCTATTGATTTTCCAATTTCCTGTTAACGTAACCACTCACGGTTCAACGGTTTTTGTTCGATAACTCAGTGAAACCCATTCATCTGTCGAATACGATTTTGTACATAATCAACTCATCACTTGAAACAATACACTTTCGTTGTGTGCGTTACCCGCTTTCTTGTTTGGTCTGCCTGTTTGGAGATTTCGTTTCAGGAACGTGACATTTCGAGTGGAAATATTGAAGTCATTACAAAAACAACAAGGAATTACCAAAGAAGGATTGCGGATTATCTGTACGTGGATCGAAAAAACTGCTCGTAAATAAGATCACTTATTTTTGTTCTGCGTGTTTTTGTACTGGATTGATTTGTCAACTACAACCTTGTTTTGGCCACTTCTCTGATAATATATTTGTTCTAGTAAATCAACATCGCTGCTTCTTCGATTCAAGTGTTGTCGTAAAAAGGAAGCAGTTGTTACCTGAACAAAAACATGTGGTTCATCATATGATACACCACATCTTCATACATCTTAACACAGATGGGACTTTAATTGTCTTGTGTGTATGATAGCACAGAATGGTGCAGATATCAAATGACTAGAAAAGATTTCCTAAGGGTAATTTTTGTTGGAGGAGAGATCCTCGGAACTCACTGGCGGGCTACAACATGCATCAAAATATTTAACCATTCGCCGTCTTGCCACGGTTCCTGATTTTTTCTGTTGAGTGAATGGAAATTAATGAAAAACCCGAAAACCCAGAGCCTGTTTTCCACAATACCCCAAACTATTGTTAAAAGAAAACATCAGCTTCTGATTGGGGACAGTTGAAAGTCCGGACCGTCTCTACTGTTTCCTAAACGACACCTCCCTCATCAGAGAGGACACAGAATCAGGTCCAAATTATAGATTGCTGAAAGTTATTAATCCTAATAACGCCCCTCCCAGAAAACTGCTAATCTGGAAAAGAATCCATATTGTTTGATAGGTACGTTGCTGTGATGAGTATAAACTACATGAAGAAGAGATTGCTATGCAATACAGTCTACTGGAAGCAGCAGAAACGAGCAGCACTGTAAACGAACGGAACTCTAAATCAATGGTGTAGTCATTCTTTGTGACGCGTGCATCACATGGACGTTCGATATCATTATCACAGCAGAACGGTTTTCAAAAGTGTGTTGCAGAGATAATTTGTATTGTTATCGCGAGATTTTAATGCTAGAGTTGAGGCATATCATTACTATTTGGTAAACAACATATGCTTTGTAAAAATAGCACATATGATAATGTGATTGTTATACCTGTGGTGTGTTGCACTAGCCCAGCCGTCAGTCAGAAAACACAACCGAACTCGAACTCGTGTATTGGCTGAATGAATGAATGGATGACACAAATTTGTACAGTGAATATTAATCACATTTAGCACGAACTATTGAACTTGATTGATAAGTAATCGATAGATCGTTCACTGTCAATAATCGATTCACGATTAACGATCAATGTGGTGCAAGCGAGGCATGGCACGTTCGCTGCTCCGCAGCAGGATCGCGAAATTAGTTACGCTCGGATTTCGAACGAAATTCAACAAATGATCAGGAGACTTTTTGGAAATGCGCAAAGAACTATTAGACGAAAATTACAATCGGTATGGGAAAAACTAATAATTTTGGTCACTTTTATGCTTTTCATGATGAAAAAAATATAACAACCAATCCTGAGAAACGTGAGAGCTACTTTTAACAAGAAATAACCCAGTAATCCGATTGTCCACAATATTCTGGAGATTAGATTGGTGTCCCACATGTCCATTTCTCAACACTCCAAAAGATAGTACAGATACACAGTATGCACTTGGAATTGATACACGTTCAACAACCCTCGAACTCCTCTGTATTCTTACTTTAGATGAGCTCGATAAATCAACCACCGATTTGCATGTTGGAATTCTCTCGGTGACGAGAAATTTGCCACCCGAACTCATCACATACTTGATAACAGCGTTATTACAGCCCCTTTAACATTATTTCTTCTAGTGTTAGCAGAGGGAGTGCTTCACACAGAAAAAGCAAGACTTGGAGGAATGTAAGATATTTGCAAATGAAGGTTGAAAGGGCGACAACAATTACGGAGAAATCTCCATTCCGAATGATGATAGCAATTTGTTTGTTTCAGTTTTATAGACCTGGATACAAGACTAAACTGATAGAGTTTACTCCGAAAATTAGTTTGTTATCCGGACAGTGAAATCAAACATTGACATGATCCTCTCCTAAATAAAACTCCAAGTAAAGTGTCGCGGGGAGCGTATATCATTAGGCCTCAATTTAATTCATCTACCCGTTGTATATGCCTACGTCAGCATGGAGAGCCATTTCAAAAATGTTGATCTTATATTTTGTTCTCATATTCAGTTCAAAGTTGTTATTTTTGTTTTCACTTTCCAATAAAGTGTTCGTTCAACTCGAACATTTGCATTTACGGAGGTTAATAAAATCGCGCATGTGTCTTATAAGAATGTGTATTTGCTCGTTCAGTTTACTCACTCCAGACTTATCTAACTTTCACTTACAAGTCTACTTATCATTTTTAATTTTTAAACTATTTCAGGCAAACTGCATGAAACCGCTCGTTGAGTTTCCGGTTGAAATGTATGTAAATGCGAATTATTTGGTAAAACACATGAAGTTTACAGAACAATATTATTCAACAGACTTGTCTTGACAACAATTTCTAACAGTGGCATGCAAACGCGACTTATTCACGATTTGTCAACTGTTGCGAGCGCTTCCGGATCCTGATCCTACGGTCCATATCTATTTTGTGCAAGCAGAACAAATGCGGTCGATGTGTGGTTTTGCCAACCTTATCCAACAGTGGCATACAAGCGCAACTTGATTGCCATTCTTCTTGTGTTTCAAGCTCATGCGGATCCTGTTCGTACTGTCCCTAGCTAATGAGTGCATACAAAAGGGAACCAGCATTAGAGGTGTGATGAAAAAAAATGCGTGTCAATAGCATTCGAGAACAGAATTCATTTTCCGAACCTAGCGAAGTAACGGCAGGCTTTCTGATCTGGTCAGTTTTACAAAACAAATGTTTCAAATCTATTTATTTATTTCGCCATTAAACCTTACTACAAATTAGCTTTTATAGCTAATAAAGATCATTTTGTTGGTAGGCAAAAGCTTCTGGTTAAAAATCCTTATTAGCGGGAAAACAATCTGTAGTCAAACGTTGTATTACTTCCTGACATGTCTGTTGTACACTGTCAGCATGAACAAAAAATCAGGTCACATAGCTTGTTTCAATTCCAGCTTAAAATACAGTGTGATCTTCGAATCTGCATAGCAACTTGAATATTCCCCCAATTGATATATTCGCACTCATCAACTGATGAACGGATGCAATAACTTGATTGTTTGGGAATCTGGTAACTCGAGATGCCGTACTCCATACCCTTCTGTAGTGCTTTCTGCCGTGACGAGCCTTTCAATATAAGTTTCAGAAAACTCTATCCTTCTCCTTCAACGATGGATTGATGATAGTGTGACAATGCAAATGGATTTGATAAAACGTGTAATATTGGGCGGTCACGTATGATACGACATTCAACATTTGCAAAAGTATGATGCTCCACCTTGGCAAGGATGTTTTGTTGGACATATCGATTGGGAACTGAAAACAGGACATGGGGCTTGTTGGAAGTAGATCTTTGAGGTTGCATTAGTAAGCCCTTAAGAAGCACGCTGCATTTTTATATTAAACTTCGATTTGCGAACATATTGTTAGGTATATTTTGAAGGATATTTTGGAAATTCTATCTGGTAACCTTACCAACGATTATGAAAGTCTACCTCACACTATTGCGGTGGAGGTGGAACCTACTAGGCTGCAAAACATATTGTTTTCTTCGATAAAATCTATCACAGAGCAGCAAAGTTATCAACGAAACTTCGCAATATTCTGTAGACCGGGAAATTGCTCTCTTAGGGTTCATTTGATATTTTTAATTGAAAAAGGATTCAACGCGATAGTATTCTGAGGTATAGGATTGATTTCATGATAAGGACATCCAATAGAACACTTTCTTGGTATATGTGATATGAACGTGTCACGCTGACATAACTTATTCCTTCACGCTTCATGTTCCTATATTGAATGCCAGTGCCATATGTTCGCCGTAGGTGCTTTATTTATTTGGAATTCTCTACCGCAACCTGTGGTGGACTCTTATTTTTTGGCGATGTTCAAGGCGAAATTGTACATACATATGCAAGAGAACATTCATTAGTCTAGCATTTGATTTTCTCTATTTCTTTTGTAGTATTGTGTTTTTACATTTTCATTCATACCGTTATAATTTGATGTTGTAAAGTATTTAACTTTTAGCCATAAATCCTTGAAAAAATTTATTGTTTAATGCTCTCCTACGGAAAACAAAAATGTTTTACCCACACCAAAATCTCAACTTACTGGTTTCTGTCTTCGGGTCTTCATTTGATGCAACATCCCGATTGATATGAATGTGTCCGAAAAATAAATATATATTAACATTTTTCAGTGCTCCATTCAAGTTTCATTACATCATCTACCCTTGCTATTGTGTCTCGACTGATAATGAGAACCGGCTGAGAATGAACACGTTGTAATGAGACGCAGATAAATGGCAAAAAAAGCAATCAAAATGAAACGCCGTTCACATTATTACTCAGATGGCAAAATGACTTGAGTTGTGATTTGATTATGTGTAAGTGTTGTCGGAGTAGTTTGTTTCTGGAAACCAAGCTTCTTCAAAATCCAGTTCAAATCATTCCTCATTCCTTTCATGGTTTTACCGAAATCTTTTAGTTTGTGTCTGATACGCCTTGCGAATTTGGCCTTGTTTGATAAAATGTTTGAGCATGGTTTCTCGGTCGAGTTTTTGTGTTCATAATCTGGGCCGCGTGATTTAATCACAGAAAGCATTTTATTGGCTTCTTTGGAATCTGAAATATAAATAACTCAGTAACCATGAATTTCAATAACGATTTTTGTCAGGATAAAATTACACGGTGCTTGAATTCACAACTACGTAACCATTAAGAACCGATACGTATTTATGTTTCCGTGCTGTAAAATAAAAACTTGCTGAATGCTTTTTAGACCATTACAACTTTGAATAACTCCGCATCACACAGAATTTAATCTCGTAGAACGACAGACAAAACACAAGTCGAAGACGATCGCGATTGAGTAATAATTCGCTACACTCAACACGTCGGCAACCTTGGTCATTATTATCTGATCTGTCAATGGATTTCATTTCGAGTGTTTCTATACAAGAAACCACCACGTTCCGCTGGTTTTATCAACTTCGACGAATTACAGATAGCTCAACAGTGACTGAAATGTCCAACAGTTCTTGGTTTTGTGGTTTGTATCAATTGTAAATTGTGGTCAAATTGGAAAACACACAACGCGTTCACATTACAGGCTAGCGGTATTAATCGCGCTGTGAGCGAACGTTTTGTTCTACATTTAGTCGTTTGTCCTACGTAATTTAAATTGGTTGATTTAATGAAGGATAACTTTCCCGGTATTCAAGGCTATGGCTCTACATGTATACAATAAAGAAATCGAAATGTTGTATACCGCGTTGTATTTTAAATTTATCCCGCTTCTCAATAGCAGATGAATTGTTCGTCTGACAAAGTATCCGGTTATTGAGATGCAACTAGGTTGTTGGTTTTCCAGTGAACGTTATTCTCAATTTTTCAGAACAGCTTTCGGACAATTTTTACAATCTTGTGCGTTAAGTAATCCCGAAGAAAAACTGACAAAGCTTATTTCAGAACATCTCTGAAGAAAAATGTGTTCTAAGAATGTGGACATTTCCCTTCAAGCCAATCTGGTTGATCTGGGTCAACGATTAGGCGTACTGAGTCGTCTACATGGTATCTCACAACATATCATGGAGATTCGACTAAATTATATAAAGTACAGCTGATGCAGTAGTCATAAAGTTACTGAAACTAAAATTATGCTTCCAAAAACAATCTGTTCTTAACACGGTCAACACTACACCACTTAAACTAGTTTCAGAAGTATAACATGATAATGATTTTCCATTTTTTGCCATCGATCGTATATATTTCAGATTCTCTGAGGTATGTATTGTAGAGTCTGTATATAAAAATATATCCTGCGTTCTAATTAAGTGTTTTGTTCACAATAATGTGTGACCATATTGATTCAATGCACAAGTGCAATTTTAATCTGTCTACTTCCCATCAATACGTCGCATGTAGCTACCGAGTTTTGTGAATATGGAATAAGCATTCAAATATACAGATTGACGCTTCACATATCCATATTCTCATTTACAATCTCTCCTGCGCGAGAGATTGCATTTGTTCAATGTGTATAACTATCCAATGCAATTATGACATTGACATCGATGCAAGCAAAAAAGATAACAAACTCACCACAACAAATCATTCTGTATCTGCTAATCCAATCAGTTCCTTCCGTTTCGTTCAATAATTGACTGGAGGCAATATAATTACATGTCTGAAACAAGACAGTGTAAGTAAATTGTCAGTGAAGTTCAAACGAGTTCATATATGAATTTCAGCATTTTATAAGGAACGCGTATACGTTTTGTGATGTATAAAAGCTGCTCGCATCTATCGACACTTCATAGAGCTTCTAGATCTGCAGAATATATGGTAAATGCAGGGCGAACACAAAAGTATGAAACAATGTAAAGTGACTGATCAAGGACAGTGAAATTCAATTATTTGAATTGTGTTTGCAAATGAATTTCGAATTCAGCAATCCTCTGCCTTGCTAGCGGATGCCGAAAAGCAAAGTCTTGAACGAAATTAATTATCGCTGAATCAATCCAAATCTCTGTTTCCGAAATGTCGATGACCCGTTCATGATTGTGAAGGAAATAACTTAAAGGATGGTCAACGTATATCAATGGCAATTTCATTGGAAATCAATTCACGAATCCTTGCAATAGAACACAAGCGGTCAGACTACTCAAATGCTGTTCACCGGCGATTGTATTATCCCGCATCAGTTTTCAAGCAGTGAACACTTTGTTTGTACGTAAATTCACGGAGTTTATCGAAATTGTTCCACTGCACAACCACGTTGACTAGACAACTCACAGATTGTTCCTGACATACCTTCAACCTTGAACCTTGTACTAACGACTGAAGCAACCGCCGAAGACGAAAGTTTGACCATGCGGAGATTGTCTTCCAGTATGTAGGTAGTGAGGAACGATTGAGCGAACAGACAAAAGTCTAACAAAAATCAAATTTGATTACTTAAAAACCTATTTTCAGGATAAACACTCTGAAGAGTTTGATTTCATGGATTCTGATACATATTTCAATAAATTTCTGATTTTTTTTAATTGGAAAATTGAAGAAAACCTACGTTCCATACCACACAAATGCAACTACAAATACCAGTTCGTTATAACATTTCTATGTATAAAAAGAGAGTCTCGAGTAACTAGTAGAATGTTTTCACGTGCGCAAGTTTCAAGCAATTCTGTAAGATGCTGTATCACGTCACGAGGCTTGTAAGATAGTATCGTATGCAGTTGCAATGCCACTTGCTTGGAAGAATAGAAAGGAATTCTAACCTAGTCCACTTGATGGTAAATAAGCGAGCAGAAATCAAACCAGGCATGTTCTCTGTACAAACATCAAATTGATTGTCTCATTCTTACTACGATACAGCCGATGACTTAGCCACATCTTACTCACCTTTCTTTAATCCTGAGCATTTCATCCATATCAAGTTTCACCAAATTCGCAACGTTCGGAATGATTAAGTGAAACGATTTTCGATGAGTATGTGGTTAGGCGGCAACTTTGTCAACAAAACGAATGGAAGTTTGATAGTGCAGACAAAATTACCCCGACAATACTTCGCAGATGTCGAATTGCTTTCACTGGTCCTCTTACGCACTTATTTAATCTCGGCCCACATTGAAGAATTATCCCACCGCATCGGTGAGCATGGAAGATAATACATTTATGAAGGCGATAGGCGTTTAGATAGCAAACTGTACACCGGTAACGCTACTTCTGGTATACTCTAAATTAATAGAACGCATTGTGACGGTGCAAAAAAGAGAACATTTCGAAAATCAAAGTATTTTGAACGCAGCAGAACACGGTTTTAAATTAAATCCTCGCAGTTTTTCTAACCTTTTTACAATTTTTGAGGGTTAGGCCAATGCACTAGACGAAGGTTTGGCTTTACCTGTTTGCTACATCGATATCTTGAGAGCTTTTAATGGAGTCAACCATGAAATTGTAATAAGAGAGCTCGAAACTTATAGAATAACGGGAATGCTGCTGGATTGAGTAAAGGACTATATTGCTGAGAGATACGTTCAAGTTCGCGTTGACAGCATTCTATCTATATGAAAAAACGTCACAATGGGGATTTTGCTAGGCTCGGTGCGTGGACCTCTCATATTCTTGGTGTATATGTACAATATATTAGAGGATATTGAATGCAATTCGATACTGTTTACCGATGATAGTAAGAGATGGAAATCTATCAGGTCTGTTGATGACCGCATGTGGCATTACAATGTCATCTGTTTACTGTATTCCGTTTGGTCTCGGTCAAATGCGTTACCATTTAACAATGCGACATGTAAAATGCTGCAGGCTTGGAGAATCTTTACACCACGCGTATCAGCTTTGCACGCAATATCTCGTCTGGACCACTGAAGAAAAAGATCTTGGTACCTGGGTGTCGTTTAACCTCAAGATTGTAGATCATTGCTGGACAGTGTACGTTGAAGCCTCCAGTACCTTGAGTCTTCGCATATTCTATACAAACCTGGACACCATGGCTGAAAAAGTGTGTTAAACAACTTGACAGGATTTACCATCGTGCAACATATTTTTTGTCCCGTTACAGGAATATGCTTTCAGGGTACTAGTGTTAAAACGTATTCTACACGATTTTACTCAACGGCAAATACGCAGTGACCACAAATCTGTAATATCTGTACACATGCATCGTTAGGTACACGAATTCAAACGATGTTTGACAGAAATCGTCGGCAAATGCTAAAGCTTCACTGATGAAGTTATCATGTACGATGACGAAATCAAACCTACTACCTCGGAGAACAACCATGATGTTATTTTTTCAAAAAATGATATCAAAAATATGGAAGTATACGAAAATTCTCAATCAAAATGTTTGGAACGACACGTGAAATATCAATACTATTGTAACAACATTGTTTTACTTTACATAACAATTGACCTTGATAACTCACTTTCCGTTCATTCATGTTCCGTGATGAATTCCGCTGCACTTTCGTGCACTTTTTGGTTACCGCGATAAACCTTTCATCTGCTGTGCCTTTTCTCCAACATTCTTGGGGACATTATCGTAGTGGTCAGTCCACTACACATTGGTGATCACGACGTGATGCACCAATCTTATGGTGCTACAATGGGTATGCCAGATATCCACACACAATTCGAGAGTTTTTTCGGTACGTCTTTGCCCGATTCACATCGGCGTTATTTTAGAATATATTTTCACCTACTTTAACACGTTATACATCAAAACGTCATATGCATCACATAAGTACACTTGTTGATCTATTTACACGTAGGGTTAAAACACAATCTACGGGCAGTTTACTTTGTTCACTGCTTGTAAGCCCTATGAACATGAATCAACTGATCGTCGGGTAGGTACTATCTTAGAGAAACTATGCACCAGGATTTTGTCAGTACTTTCACGAATGACATACGATATATAATAGGTGCCACAATTCCTATCTGTACAACGTGTGTGAGAGACCGGACACTCCCCCGACCTCAGCGATATCGCTGCAGTGCAAGCTATCGATGCCGGCATCGCATAGCTCTGGGACGCATATACTTTCATCAAACCTCTCCGTTGGCTTGGGCAATATCCTCTGCGACGTATCGCTAAGTTCTTCCTGAGTACTCACCTTGTCTGCGTTTAGACGGCGCATTAGTCATATCATACGCAATCTTTCCAATCACGGCATTTGTGCTTGCGTTATGTTTCATACGGGAAACTTTGTATGGTCGAAAGCTAGTGGGTACATGCAGCATGACACTGTCATGGCACCCACGCCTTTTGGGATAATAACCGCTTGCACATCAAGTATATACCTACTATCCGCCATCTACACAGTGATTATGCGCCCGAAACGGCACATTTGCCAATTATGAAGCGGGTATTTAACACGTTATTATCGTTCGGTATATCCCGTGCATGCTTTTTGTACCTCTTCACTATTACTTGATAACGGCCATAAACCGATGCACCGGAGAGTGTTAGTTCCTTCTCACTTTTCCGGTACACATGCAGCTTTGGAGAACGTGGCATACGCTACCCCTGGATTACCGACGCTTGTCGCCATCCTCCCCGTTAACAGGGAATACACGCATAATTCGTATATTCCATCCTGGTACAAAAGCACCTCACGCTGTGAAAACCGTATCACGCGCCATCCTCGGATCACCGACGATGTCCCCATCCTACCCTGTATTCTTTAACATCAGCACACGACGACAAACACGAAACCTATCAGACGAGGTCCTTACCAGCCCGACTACACGCTACTCAGGTTGTTTTAGGCGAGACGTCCGCCATCGACTCTGAGGTGCAGAAACTTCCCAGCAAGAATAATGTGTTCCAAGCATCTGAATCTTTGTTTTCAAGCCCACGGATGTGCCTGCATCTGCTCTTTTTGGGTTCATACTAACACCATGCCAGTTCGTTCACATCATGTGATTCAGCTCCGACAACAAGTTTACATCTTGTGAGGCGTGGCTCGGCTTTTTACTACTCAGTTTCCGTGTATCCTGCCCTGGTCACCGACGGCAATCGACCCACGCAGATCAATTGCCTTGGCTAAAATCAGAGTTACTAGTTACTGAGAGCCTATGTTCCAGCCTGGAACGACCTTACACCGTTCGGTCAGTTCAATTGTCAATTGCTGATCAGAAGTCTCCTCTGATCAGATTTATTGGAGGGGAATTGTGTAACAACATTGTTCCTTTGTACATAACAATTGTTCTTGATAACTCAATTTCCGTTGATTCGTGTTCCGTGATGGATTCACCTGCACCTTCGTGCACCGCGATAAACGTTCAATCACCTGTGCCGTTTCTCCAACATTCGTGGAACAATATTTAAGAGGTCAGTCTACTACACTATTAGTTTCCTTTGCATGATGTTTTGCAGTCTCGGTACAAAGACGAGCAAAGATAAATGGAAACACTAGACATTGATCATAAGAGTTAGAATGGAGTTGTTTTCTGCCGCTTAATTCAGAGGCACTGCATAAAGCGTCAACTGCAAGCAGGAGCTGTTAATATGATGTTCTAGGATGCTGAACGCACATAACGCTACCGGCATGACACCGACATCGATCAGCAAAATACAATTCAGAGCTATGAGCCCCGCAGGATATAATATCATTCTAGAAACTTAATCGTGAGTGATTTTGAAAGCTGCGGAGCATGAACACATCATGCGCTGGTGATGTAAGTCCATGGTCAGCATCGACCGAAGAATGACAGCTGGAATACAGATGTTTTGCAGGGAGCATCGAATTTCCATTCACGAGCTACTTCATTATCCATACGTCATTGTGAGCACCTTGTTTATAAACTCTTTCTAGTGATTTGTCAGGAAATCAAATCATTGTCCGCCTAAAATTTGAGAGTAATTGTTCAAATTACTGCACGGGGAAGAATACGCTGAAATATTGAAAATGAATAACAGAATACCACATCATTTGATACCAGAAAGAATGGTCAATCGCTTTTAATCCCATAGAATGTTGACTCACACAAAAAATGCTGCGAACAACTTTGATTGTGAAACCCTGCTATAGATCAACAAGAACCGATTTCAAGGTCGACAGCAAATAGCTCAATATATGAATGATCGGAGTTTTTATAACAAACAATTGAGCACTAAATCGAGGCCGCAAAACGATGTTGTTATTCCGCTTCGACAATGTCGAATATATATCTCGTGTCGACAATGACCTCAAGCTGAATGAAGAAAGTATTTTTCCAAATAATCTCGCGTGACTGCCTTTGTTCAAAGTAGCTTGAGTGCACTGGCGATTGGAAATGGTCTCATCTCAATAAGTCGAGCTCACCAGTGTAATCGCGCGATTAAATGGTAACTGTTCTGTCTCGTTCTGTTGGTTTCTTTGATTTTTGGATGTTGTTTCCAGTTTATGAGTAAACAACTATCCGTTCGACCAAATTCAGGTGATGCCTAAATTTCTAACAGCAGAGTAACGTAGAATTAGGCGTTAATCAACTTGAAGCACACAACATAGTATTTGCTACACCTCAGAATTTCAGTAAATATCGATTGTAATTAACCGAATTATCGATAATGGTTGCATCCATATTCATGTTCAAATAATCCAGTTGACAACCGTTGTTGTTGGCCATCTTCGGTCGATGTCGACCACGGATGTACATCACAATCGCATGAGTTTTATGTTTTTTATGTTTCAGGATGACTAAACAGTCCGATTCGGGATAAATAAACTCACTCACAGCGCTGGCACCTATATTCAGAACTCTGTTGTATAGCATTTGTTGCACGCTGGCGGCGTGATTTGCGTTCAGCAGTCAAGAGCTGTATCTGCTCCTCCCCGGCTTGTAGACTATGCTTTACGCAATGCCTCTCAAGTGAACAGTCACGAGGAAGTTCTTCCCAGCTCGTGAGGTCAATGTCAAGAGTTTGATATATGTTCTGCAAACATCTTCGTACTGCAATTGCGGTCTTCCCAATAGTCGACTTCTTAATTGCAACTCACATGACAAACGTAGACCGTTGCAAACTTTTTTCTTGCAGAGCTACTATATCGCGTGAATAGAAACTGTATGAAAAATAAGTATATGTGCTAATGAACGGATCACATTCACAAATCGTCTAATCCACGCTAAGGAGAAAACGAGATTCGGTTTTCAACGGTTTACAACAACTCCTAACCAAAGACGCTGCGGTGTTTGAGTCATTGAGCACTGGATGTAGATGTAACCCACCGTTGTAAAATGAAGTGTTTCGAATACACACACATAGATGTATACTTTCAAAAATGCAATGTCTCTGATCGGATAGCTCGAAATTACATATATGAGCTCAGACAGCAATTGTTGAGCTGAAATAATTCAGCAGAGCATATAAGAATGTGTGCCTAAGTAAGACGATAAACAGCGTAAATTGCGATGCAGTTTCAAAGATTTTTTATCATGTTTCAGAACATTTTACTCACGACATTTTACACGTATATATTCTCAGCAATATGCGAGTGGTACAACGACTTATTGACTCTACTTAGTTATGTTATTGCTCTGTTGGTTATTATAATGAACATTCAAACTGCTTCAAGTGATAAATGCACGGCATAAACGTTCACAACTCTATTGGTGGAATCAGCAACAGTAATAATATATTACATACGACATAATACACACAACAAATCAGTTGCTTTACCGTTGATTCTGATGTCCTCTTCTGAACTGTATACATTACAAAGTAGAAACATTCAAATGGAAAACATTTATTTAATTTTACTCTGTACTTGCAAGTATTCTGTCTCAAATATGCTTCGGAAAATTGCCATGGTCACCACAATACTGCTTTTCTGTCATCATAGATTCTCGAATCTCAAACATTGAATAACGTGCTCAAATTGTTAGGTTTGAAACAGTAATAAAGTTGTAAAACGTGTTACTTGAATTCACAAATAGATAGCTTTTGTACGATGAAACACGAGGTTCAGATGAAAGTCATCAATGAGGCATTCGAAGCGCTTATAAACGATCACAATATTTTGGTACTAACATACGCAGCACTACAACTGCATAACTAGTTTCTAGTTGTTCCTAGTAACCAGGTGTAGACAGTAAGATTTGAGCAATACTGTTGTTTGAAAGAAATCACAAAGCGCATGAATTAACATTATAATCTTGTTCGGCTTGTGAAATTTGACGGATCATATGATTAGAATCTGAGTTCTACATTATCACCTCATGTAATTATATTCAAATCGTTCACTTATAACATGTCTATCTTGCAAAGCACTCAACAAGATGAAATCGATAATATCATGGTACTAACTAACCTTCGGTGTGTAGGTGAATCCATGACACCAGGGTCTTACTTCGCAAACCCGCTGACACTGATTGGGTTTGAAGACAGACTTCGAATTTGTGTTCCATTGAAACCGACTATTCTCATAAATTCTCCACGTGAATCTGTTCGTTGTACACTTCCGAATTAACGTGTGCTTCGGGTACAGTGAGAAACAATCTTCCGATTGAGTGGTTCATCATTTGGT
The DNA here is from genome assembly GCA_013407085.1 of Atriophallophorus winterbourni. Classification (NCBI taxonomy): domain Eukaryota; kingdom Metazoa; phylum Platyhelminthes; class Trematoda; order Plagiorchiida; family Microphallidae; genus Atriophallophorus; species Atriophallophorus winterbourni. Next base: position 20,335 of record JACCGJ010017331.1, read on the forward strand.
TTCACTTCCATGACACCGAATAGTAAAGTCAATACGATAAATTCTTGCATTTTATCGCCAGCAATTTTGCGAACTCAGAAGCACTCGCTTTTAAATACCAAATGCTGTGTACTGTGTGAGGAGCACTCATTGGTCAATTATCTGGTTTGTCTACAACGTGAACTCGTTGCAATGCTGCTATTATCCGGAATCAGTAGTGTGTGATAGATTATCATTATCGACAGAACACTCATTTGGTTATCAGGAGATTTCGGTCCTTCATATTAGGGTTATGGCAGTGTTTATCGATTATCCCACGAAGAATTATAAAAATTTTGCTTTATCAATCGATAGTTGAAATATATCCGGCTTCGTTATTTTTTATTGAAATGATCGTATTATAGCGTATTCCTTCATTGTGCTTCATGCTCCAAAATGTGCAAATCGAACACTAGACGTGAATATTAGAACGAATCATTAACTAAACCCTCATCGTAGCTTGTTTCATGGGTAGTCAGAAGTTTTATTCGTTTAAGCGAATGGTTAATGATGCTACGCAAAAAAGAACCCTCAAACAATTTTGAAAACTTTGCATAATTGAGATGCCTTGCTCGTCTAAATAGAGTTGTCAGATGAATGACTGACACTGTTGCTTGCACCGTTCAGTGTTCCGTGGACAAACGGTAATCAAAACAAAACTGGTCGAATAACAAACATTTGAAATTTATCAAAATGTTAAAATTGTACTCATTCTAAATCATGGAAACCAATTGACTTAAGCTCACAAGACCAGACAATCCCTATAGATACAATCATTACTTATGTGTTCAAAATACATTTTTCATTTATAAAAATTTATCTAATATAACTGCTGGCATACGAAATGAGCTACATTTGTGTTAACGAAGTCAGATACAGTGTACAAATGTCGAAAACTACATGAGGCTGATATCACCGCAACGCTTATCTTGAAAGATCATAATTCAAAAATTCGCAAACGTTATCCGTAAACGAAATGTAGTTTTGTGACGGCAATACTCTACCACGTGAAAATATTCATATATGCATGTAAATCCACACACACTAACACAAACATACGCACTACGACCACTTTCTTAAAGCTCGACCGCAGCAGTATGATCAAGGTTCTTATGCCTTTGAATATTTTTTATCAATCTAACTGTTTCCATGCCTAATTTTTCATCAAGAATAAGTGGTAGCAATGCAAAAATAAGGTGATAAAAATTATGTTGGCATAATATGCTATAAACAACTGATTTTGTAATTCATTTTGCCTAAAGATGAAATGCAATTTAACGCAGGGAACCGAGAAATAATGAAAACAATCAAACATCTTATCTTGAAATGATGGATGGCTTACAAATTACACAATGGATCGTAACGTTTCTTCATGTGGACCATTTTATACACCTGAGCAAGCTCCACGCTTTTAATATTAATGAGTTTCTTCTTTCCTCGCGACCGGTTTGAATTTTGTTTCCACGCTGCTAAATGTTTTGAAATTCATTAAATTTTTGATTCATTGATTACATCAGCAAAATGATTCAAAATTATTGTCTTTGCCTTTACTCTAGCTGCAACAAGAAGGTTTTCAAAGGTATAGAGTGTAACGTGTGCCTGCGTTGGGCTCATCCCAAATGCTGTGGACTGTCGTCAGCTCAATTCAAGGTTTATGCGGCCAATCGATGGTTTACATGGCTATGTGCTGACTGCATGAAGTCCGTTGAAACTTTGGTTGAGGAAAGTCAGCGTCTCGAGGAACGTAGGCGTTCTCCTCCTCGTCCATCTCCGAAACCCAAAACGTTTGCGGATGTAGCTAGGTCAGATGTCCCGTCTACCAAAAGCCAGCATACCACTCATTTGAGAACACAGGAGGCGAAATCATCGCCATCTTCCTGTCCCCCAAAGGCTCCATGGAAAAAAGTTAAAGAAAATAGGGGTGTTCACATCAGCCCGACTAAGGAGGTTCGCGCTCTAGCTCGGGAAGTCCACCATTTAGGAAAAGTGGTTGCTGAGCTGCAAGCCAGGAACCAAGTTAGCTCAACACGAACTAAAAATGTCCTGATTTTAACGCAGGTTGAGCCTTTTATCCGAGAATCAAAGGCTCGTAAGGAAAGCGATCGGAGAAAGGTTATCGACCTACTCCGTGCTTCAGGCATGCGACCTAATACTCCGCTGAAGCGAGTTCACAGGGTCGGGAAATGGAGGGGTGGCCCAAACGACGCATCTACCAGATCGCCGCGGCCAATTGTAGTCGAATTCACAAAGCAATGTGATCGCGACTACTTCCTCTCGAAAGCAGAGAAGCTTACCTGCGTCGAGGGAAAATGCGTCGTACAACCTGACACCCCGGCACACCTGAAAACTTCTAGCCCAATTAGAGCTAGAAAGTCTAAGTTAGCAGTAACTCGTAGCTCACCAAACTCGCTCCAGAGTCGAAGCTTAGAAAATGACAAAAGTGTGGCGATAACGCTAACACAGGAGAATTTTACTCCAACATTGAAGTGCGCCACTGTCGTGCTTCGTCCTTTAGAGGACGAATCTTGGATGAGTTGTAGTGACTCAGACCATGAAGATGGAACTAGATGCCAAGAGTTGTCGTCTGCTTCAAAAACGAATGCTGTATCTCTTGATGAAATTCAGCCTTCAAAAAACGCGAAGCAGCCTCGGGCATTACGCCCGAGGACAAAGAGCTCTTAGGTAGCCCTAACACCGGGAGTCTGGCCCCACACGATAGTGCTCTTTTGTTCTATACAAACGCTTGTAGCATTAGAAATAAATGGGCTGAACTCCTCTGTAGAGTTGACGACACCCACTGCAAAATTGTGGGTGTCACGAAATCATGGTTGTCTCATGATGACCACATACCAGCTTTAATCGCGGATAGGTTTAGCGCCGTAAGAAGCGATCGACCCCTGGGTAAGCTAGCTGGAGGGGCGTTGCTCCTTATTGATAACGCTATTCCCTTCGAGAAAAGTATTTCTTTTTCTACAACGAATGTGCAGATAATATCTGCCTTGCTCATACATGGATGCACGCGTATAGTTGTAAGCTGCATCTACCGTAGTCCAAACACTAGTTTGGAAGAAGATGCTCTTTTGCAAATTCAGCTCTCGTCTCTTTTAGCCGTATCACCACGTGTTGTAATCTTCGGCGATTTTAATCTACCCGAAATAAACTGGGAGTACCAAACCTCGCATGCCCCAGGAGTCGCGAACGATTTTCTGGACTGGTTACACTCCCATGCACTTTACCAACACGTAAACGAACCAACTAGATTCCGCGAGGGTCAGTCTCCGTCTATTCTTGACATAGTTATTTCTACTTCTGAAAGCGGTATACAAAATTTGGTCGTACTGCCACCACTAGGAAAGAGCGACCACGTAGTGTTAGCCTGCGAGTTACTTCTTTCATTTGGTAAACCCCCACTTAAGATGTCTCGAAGCTTCCATAGGATCGACCCTGCTTCTCTATTACAGGCAGCAGCGCTACTCCCATGGCAAAACATTGACCATGTGGATGGGATGTGGGGGCAGATCAAGAATAACATCCTTCAACTTCAAGATCGATTCGCTCCTCTCTTACCCGTTCGCAAAAAAGGTAAACCTCAATGGTGGTCAGCCTCAGTTTCCCGTAGCGTACGTCACCGCGAAGCAAACTGGAGGCGTTATGAGCGTACTCCCTCATGTGGGACTTGGGCCCGTTACAAAGAAGCGCGAAACATAGCTGTTTCCAAGATACGTGGAGCAAAGATTTCTCTAGAAATGAGACTCGCCCAAGAGGCCCATACTCATCCGAAACGTTACTACAGCTACGTTCAATCTAAAGGGTCAACACAAAAAGGTGTAGTTACCTTGAGAAGGGACGATGGATCAGCCGCCATTGCAAGCACTGAAAGGGCTCAATTGTTTTCCGCGCAATTTGAAGGCGTACAACGCCGAGATTATAACTCGAATGCATCTGCGCCATCACTCCAATGTGTACTCTCTGATCGCTCCCTTTGCTCTGACCTTACATTCGAGGTACACATTGTTGAGAATATATTGGCCAGCCTGGCTTACAACAAGTCGGCTGGGCCCGATAGCATCCATCCACGAATGATCAAACTGCTAGCGCCTATGTTAGCTGTGCCGATCACAGAACTTTTCACATCATCCCTCAGTCAGGGCACCCTTCCTTTAGACTGGAGAACAGCCGTTGTAGTACCTATCCATAAGGGAGGAGCTTCCTCGGCGGTCAATAATTACCGCCCGGTTAGACTCACTAGTGTACTATGTAAGGTTATGGAAAGATTGATCCGCGATAAAATATGTGGATATCTAACCAAACACTCTCTTTTGAATGGCGCACAGCACGGCTTCTTAAAAGGTAGGTCATGTCTGACAAATTTGTTGAGCTTTCTTAACGAGGTTACTAAGAGGATGGATGATGGTATAGCTGTTGAAGTCTTCTATCTCGACTTTAGTAAGGCTTTCGATTCAGTCAACCATAGGCTCTTGCTTCTCAAACTCTCAGCCATAGGAGTATCAGGGACCTTCTGGGCTGGATTCGAGCATTCCTTGGCGACCGTTCCTTTACTGTCAGGGTAGATGATACTTACTCCGCAAGTGCGCATGTAACGAGTGGGGTTCCCCAGGGCTCAGTCTTGGGGCCGTTGCTGTTCATCATCTTCATTGATGATCTTGCCAGCCAACTGCGCTCACCCTGTTATATACTCGCTGACAACGTTAAAATGTCGGTAGGTCGGATAACTCCGATCTGATAAGTGATGTGGAAGCTGTAACAGCATGGGCGGGTAAGTGGGACCTTCTTCTTAACCTAGATAAGAGTCACTTGCTCTCTACACTAGCAGGCAACATGAGTGTGTTTTCGCCCTCAGCTCACACGGAGTTCCGTAGGGTGAAGTCTACTAAGGACCTAGGAATCGTAGTCTCCGCAAACTTTAAGTGGGCTTACCAATGAGCTGCTGCAGCTCAAAGGGCCTGGAGTGAACTCTATCGACTACGTTCAGCCCTCACTTGCAGAAAAGCTGAGGTGCTATTGCCCCTTCACAAGGCAATAGTAAGGCCACATTTAAAATACTGTATCCAGGCTTGGAAACCGTATTACCAGAAGGATATAGTGCAGCTAGAAAAGGTACAGCAGCTGGCCACTCGCATGATCGAGGGGTTAGCGCACACCAATTATGAAAATCGTCTATTAGCACTAGGACTTTTCTCACTTAGGAGGAGGCAACTTAGGGGGGATCTTATAGAGACCTTTAAGGTTGTCAAAGGACTAAGTTGTTTAGAATTCGATGACTTCTTTCGGTTCTCTCCTTTGGTTGGTACACGAGGGCACAGTTTTAAGCTAAGTAAACAGCACACCAGGCTCGAATCCAGAACGCACTTCTTTAGCATCCGTATAGTGAACGCGTGGAACTTACTTTCCGCAGAACTAATCTTGGCAACTTCAGTAATTGCGTTCAAACATGGGCTGGACGAACGGTGGCAGGAGCTCTTCCCGGAGCATTACCGTTGAGACTAATTCCCTCATTTTTATGAGAAAAAACAAAAATATTCGAGAAAGTTTTTTTTTGAAACACAAAAAAGAGTTTTTTTTTCATTTTTTTCGCATTTGTGTAAATGAACTGCTGTCCATCGTCTTTTCATTCGATTGGACATGCAACATGCATAACTCTCTCACCTTTCGGTGATGAGACATCTCCTATCTTCCATCCACAGTTACACACGCCTGTGTTACTTACGAATCAATCCTGGTAGTGGTGGGTGTTTTCAAGCACACCTCCGAAAGAATCTGGGCACTCGTTTCGACTTGGTCGACTATCGCCCTGTGATACTGATACTGATACTGATACTGATACCTGGATGAGAAGCTACTGTATCGATCGCAAAGCAAAAGTACGTATCGATGGTATGGTATCTGGAAAAATCGAAGACCCTAGCGGTGTCCCACAAGGTTTGGTAAATGGTCCGGTTCAATTTAAGGTCTACAACAACGACTATCTCAAACGTGACGCAACCGTAATGGTTCGGTTTGCGGATTATGATAGACTTTAGATGCGGATCATGTCAACCGTGGATTGTTTGCGCTCACGAAGCGATTTGAATATATTGACGGATGGTTAGAACAAAACTAGCGGCGATTCAACTTCAGAAATTAAAAAATGTTGGAAATAGGTAATCATTTCCCTTTTCTCGCAACAATTAAAATAGACAACAAAAAACAGGGTTAATGGGTATGCTGTAACCTATTTCCTGGAATCTTGTGCGAAGGTATATTACACAACGAAAAGACCCACCTGCTAAGTAAGCGCCAGAAAGCCCGATGACAACAGCTGCGAAACTCGTAGTTATTCATGTTCCCGGAGAATTGACTTGAAACCGTTGGTGCGATAAAATTTTAAGATTAGAAATTTTAGCCGCATTCAAAGGTATGCAGTTCGTCAATTTGTGTCAAACGAGCTTTGTGTTGCGGGGGCCCGGAGTGTAGCGGTTGGTACGAAATCAACTGAATACTAAGAGACGTTTCAGGAACAGTGTTCGGTTGTTTAATTTGACTATATGAGATGGGCGTAGTGTTTTATTATTTGCGTACTAAGTTCGCTTGACCAATCAGCTTTCTCTTTGGTAAACGCGATGAGCGTTGAACAGGTTGACCTCAAGGATAAAACAGGTACGATTTTCACGTGACTGTGAAACGCGGGGATAACGTGTTCATAGTTAAACCGATGACCCTAAAGTTGCAATAATTGGTTAGGTTTTTGCCAGTTACCATGTCGGGTCCCTCTTGTTCATCCGCTTCCTTTTGATAATTAGAAATTAAATAGTACACAAAATCATTCGCTATATCTTATTTTCAATTATCTCACACGTAGACGTTAGATAAATTTCTGAAGACCTTATTTTCGTCCCATTTGTGAACAATTATTTTATTTTCTACGTGTGATTTTCTGTTAAAAATGCACTCATCGAATATTTTGTTACCGTTCCCAGTGGCAAAACATTCATTTCATAGGTTGACACAGTATTTGATTCAAAACAATTGGACATGTATTCTTTCTTGCAGGATTATTAAGTACTCCACGGTGAATCTTCATCGACATCAAAACTCTCAGAAATTTGATACGTGAAATGTTACTTGCTTTGTTTTTCCAAAGCAAAAATACTCCACTTGCAATTACAACGTGAATCCAACAGCTTTGCTTACCTTTTTATCGCCAGCAATTCTTTTGGCAGCCACGCAGCATATGCAATCTTACTTAATCTATGCTAAACTGGTGACAAACTTGACGACTAATTTAATGACATTTCAATGATTGGAGATTTAGACCTAACCATTTGTCAGGACTTATTTTAAAACATATTGATTCGCGACTTGAACGTAGCCGTCCAATTACATTCCGAACTTTTTTTCCGCCTTTATTGTGGATAATACTTTTATTATCTACGTGTCATTTTCTGTTTAGAATACGCTCACTAAAGCCATTAGTACCGCCCCTAATGGCACGACGTTTGATGGAAATGTTGACACATTTGTTGCAAAACTATTGTACTGCCTCTGTGTATCCACTCACGGAGGGTATTCAAATTGATAGTCTACATGAAAGTATTGCCACGGATTCGTTTTTCCAGGGGAAAATTCAATATTTAATGGTAAATGTGATACTAAATGTTGATCGTCAAAAAAGTTCTTGAATTCTGATATGTAAACATTTGCATGCTCTGTTGTACCAGTCGAAAAATGCGCTAGTTGTAATTACAACCTGAAAAGAACAGCTTTCATGCCTTTCAATCTCCACCAATTCTAGTGGTAGTCATGCAGCTCGTGCAATCTTATTTTTTTATGATTTACTGGTGAACTACGTAGCACGCAAGTAAATAATATTGTAAGGCTGGAGGACTTGGACAGCTTTATCGAAAGATGAACGCATTTCCGGGCCAGACAATTATGTTATGCTTTGCACTTGCATTGAGGGCACTCGATTCAACCTTGACCCCACATTTCCCACCGTCCCGATTCATCCCTAAGGTTAACATGTTCAACGTTCCCACGAATCTCACCACACAAGAGAATGCCAATCAGTCTGACTCCATTTTCACCATCATATGACAAAGAACAAGTTAATCGGCTTGATTTTCATAGACCACCCACCAAAACACTGAAAAACTGAAACGTGTCTTGGACCCGGTTGTCAAATCGATCTGATTTGTGAATCGATTTTGTGCCGACCTAGAAATTTTCGACTCTGTATTGACCGGCTGTGCCTATTTGGGGTGACATTGCTAACTAAATCCGACATGGGTAAAGTCATCAGTATCTATTCTGTGCTTGTCCCGGTTCAACCTGCCAAGTTTGAACCGACATACCATGGGGAGCTGTGCGAGATTGTCCTTTTCGTGGCGGGCTCAATAACCCGTGACCATGCTCTAAAGCTTCAACAGCAAAGGACACCACGCCTAAAACAAGATTTAGCAATGACCTTGTAAAGCTCCTCATGCGTTCGTAGTTATTGTCACTCAAACATTTGGTGATCGACGGACTTTTCCACGGCTCCTGATAATACGTTGGGCAGAATGTGGCGTTCTGCGCGACACTTTTCACTAGGTAAACTCAGGCGATTAAGCGACATCGGTTTCTTCGAATCGACTTTTATCACATACATTTCGCACTCAGTCTTGACCTTGTTATTTCAACGTTTGTTCGTAAATTTTTCTGTAAGATTATTGTTGTTGATAACCTTACAAAAGCACTTTCGAAACAAATTATTTCATTTTTTTGGAGGTCATAATACTCATCACACTGTGAGTAGTAATAAAACACATTTGAATTTTGTTAATTACAATCCGAAGCGCCAAAATGTCCGTATTTTGTATATCTACCTTCAATAATCAACTAAGCATCATGATGTACTACAAAAGGTAAAGTAGTTCATTTGAATTGAAACTTATCTCCTTCATTTCTTAAGCAAGATGTCCCGCTGATGAGTTGATTGAAACATGCTTAGATTAATTAATCTAGAGGTGAAATTTCAACAATTATAAATTTATTTTTTCATAAAATTTCCAAAGTTCCATGAATTTCAAATTCCTAATTATAGTGGCATTCAGGTGTGAATTTGTTCAATACCGATGTATTAAGGCTCGCTATCACAAATTTGACCGTTTTTCACTTGATAAGAGCAAACAATTGAAAAAAATTGTTGGTGTTGTGTGAGTTCATGGTCCTATTCATTGATTTAATTGGCAGACTTAGATCCATTGTGTGAATTAGTCATATAAAGATTGATGGTGTAAATCTGGTTGACAGTCTCACTGAACCCTATCTTGCTGTTTGAAAGCTAAAGATAATAAATTACCTTTTGAAATGCACGTTTTAGGAAATAACGCGTTTAGTTAGAGTTGCGTAGTTCTGATGAACTTGATAAACGAGTTGTGACTCCAGGAACCAACAATACTCAAATCATTATAGGGAATAAATCGCTCTTCTGATATGCTACATCGCTATTCCAAATTAAAATATATTAGGTGAACAACGCTTCTAGTCGGCTTAACTTCGAAAACTGTATAATCAACATCATGGAATGTGCAAATGAATGTTTGATATGCTGGAGATTTACACTGATTTTCGAACGGTTCAGCTGTGCTCACATCTAGTGGACCCAGAAAAAAACATATTCTGTTAATGCAGCCGTCATCTTATAAATACAATATATAGTAGTCGAATGTATCAGTAGTTGTTATTGGTTTCCTTCGGTCGATGTCAACCTAGGATGTACATCACTATGGAATGAAGTTTCATGTCCTACAGCTTTTATAATGACTAACAAGTCCGATTCTGTAGTTATAATCACTCCTGCAGCGCTTGTAATAATATGCAAACTCGGCCGTTGATGAACAGTTGCACGTCAGCGGCGTGATCTGTATATAACATCAAATTCTGTATCTGCTCCGCCCCAGCTCGCATACGACGCTTCATACATTACCTCCCATATGAGCGGTCAAGAGGTCAAGTGTTTCTTAACTCGCGGGTTCAATGACAAGAGCTTTCATGTATCCTATGGAAACGTCTTTATAGCGAAAGTTAGTACACCTTACAATAGATAATTCGGAATACGAGCATATTCTATTCTGTAGACGTGGCATATCCACCGCTGGCGGCGTTAGTAGTGAAAGGGTAAACATGCTCCGTGGATAAGCTTTAAAAATCACTCCATCGTTATTATGCTATGATATGTTCAAGATAACATGAATGCTTTATCGATGGAAAGCGTCCAGCTTCTGTTCGTGTCTTGCGTGTGTGCTCCAGGTGTCCCTGCCCTACAGTAGAGCGTTTAGTACGCACGCGCTCTGTACCGTCATCTTTGTTACTCTGAACACGAAAGTCCTATTGAGAAAGATTGACAGCTGTTCTGTCAATTCCCTTATTTATCTTCGTGGCGAGCAATAGGTTATACACAATGGTTCAACTAGGATATGTGAAATGTTGTATTGGTTTCAGCTAACCGTATCCAACAATAAATAATTTAGTGGCTGCAATCCTTTGATCTGGGACTTTGGTCTTGCTGATGCTGATTGTTTGCCTAAACTATTTGCATGCCGACGAAAAACCGTCTATTAGAGATCAAAAGAGTAATTAGGAATCATCAATGAAGGCTGTATCCTGCTATTTTATCAGGTCACGGATTAGCACGTTCCGCTCATAGTTTGTGCTCTCAAACGGTTCAAGTTAGAAAGCTTTCCATCACTTCACGTGCTTCAGAAATAGAGCAAAAAAATATCGAACAAAGTGGGCTCAAGTACAAACCCTTGTTTGACGCCAGAGCGAATTTCAAAGAATTCTTAACTGGAAACTTCAAACTGGAGTGGGACGTCATGCGTGTGTGAAACAAAATAACGAGTCTGTGATGTAGCCTATCGGATCAAGTATATTGAAAAAGACCCTCCCTGATGACGTAGATCAATGCCTCCGTTAAATCAATAAAAACAGCTTATAAATGCATACGCTGTTCCGACACTTGTCGATGGTCTCGAAAATATGTCATTCGCCATGCGACTCAAATAACTTCAAATAAGGACACTTTCACAAAGAAGAATGCGAGGTGATTTTATCTTCGCATACAAAATAGAAACTACTTTTTTCCAACTCCTGGATATAATATTCCACCTTCGAACTTCCAGCAACAGCCGTGGCCTTGGTTGCAAGTTGGAAATACCACAATCCAAATGGAACAGCCGCATGTATTTTTATTTTGTACGTGTGTGCTTTGCATGGACGTTCCTACCTTCCGATTTGATGAGCTCAAACAGTTTATCTATATTCAAATCGAAACTTGACGATTATATGAGAGCTGATCCGACTTTTTCCCCAAACTATCGATACGCTATCATCGTCCCATTGATTTTGATTTTATTTATACTTATATATATACATTTGTATCTATATATCCACCCTGTGGTTATTGTAAAGTTTATTGCTTTTTCAACCATAAATCTCTAATCTTGAATCTTTAATCTCAGTCAGAAGATCATCTCAGCGGTTGATCTTCCCTTGCGGAAGCCACATTGAAATTCGAAGTGAACTCAATCAGCTTGAACTTGTAGCCAGATCTGTAAGACTTTAGCAAGGAATATGCCTAAAACAATGAGAAAAAAGATTCCAATGTAATTGTTGCAGTCGCCTTATCATTTTCATTCTTATATAGCGTGATGATCTTTGTGTCTCGCATCTCTTGATGGACGCACTCCTCCTGCCAGCACCGGGAAATGAAATCGAAATGTATTAATGCTGCTTTACGGCATATGATGAGCTCAGGTGGAATCCCGTCTTCACCAGGGGCCTTTTCATTCGCTAAGCGGTTGATTGCCCTTTTGACCTAATGATATGTAGAGGATGATCTCGATGTTCAATGGTTTGCCATCGCTCAACATTTGCATGTACATGTGGTAAAACCGTACCTTTCATAGACTCGAGTTAGGACATGTTTTATACACATCTTTCAATTGCCTAGTTTGTTCGACAATCCGGTTACCTGATACAGATTCAATCAGAGTCGTTTCAACTCCGTTTCATCGCGCTAAGACTGGAGCAAAATGTGATGCAATGGTTTTTCCCCTTTTCGATCCATTCATCTATGCTGGGTGGTGCTCTCCGTTCACCTTCAGAGTCCTTCATACCAGGAATGTCAATTTATAGAGGTCAACCTGGACCGGTGCTTTGGAGGTCAGGTTTTTCAGCCAAAATGATTGGTCGAGAACCTCAACTGTTTCTTCGTCTAGACATGGGGGACCTGGTAGAATCACAGCCCATCTACATGACTATTACAAGTGAACCCAAAAGCACAGTGCTTCGGCCGTCGCGCACGATTAGCAGTGGTTTTCAACATGCTGCATACAGCAGGGCGAGTGAGCGAAAACAATCTACTGCTAGCCGTACTCTTCGAACTGTTTCTGACCCTTCCCCTCCACTATTAACTCTCAACAACTCTCCGTCTCGCGATACTTGCTTCAAAAACGACCGCGCCAAACATGTTAAAACTCTTTCTGTTGGCAAATTTACAGATCGGTTTTCTAAACCACTCACATCTGCTCATATCGGAGCCGGGAATGTCAGAACTCTCAGACAAAAAGGCCAGCAAGCTGCAAATGATCTAACTTTAGATAGTCTATCCATTGATGTTTGCTGTTGATCGGAAACAAGCCTAAATGAACCTTCTAAAATAGCTGGAATTACTTCCATAAAACTTTCAACTCGGTAATTTGTGCGCTGCCTCGGTGATTCTGTAGTTTTCATTTCAGGACAAGCGGGTGTTGAGAAAGTGATGAATTCACGTGTCGAATCCTGTCCAATCGATTGGATTTTTCGCAACAGCAGGATGTGCGCAGTTAGACTAGCTAATGATATTAGACAAAACTCAATATTCTTTAATCAAAGATGCTTCATAATTGTTGCAACATACGCACCGACTAACATATAATTCCGACGAGGGAAAGAACGTTTTTTACAACGATCTTCATGCAGTTTTGCGACGTGCAGAAAGCTACGATATTTTGTCTCAGCGGAAGACATGAATTGCAGATGAAATCACAATTTGGTGACATGTTTGCTCATGAAGGTCAGTGCACAGATAACAGCGAACGGTTTATACAATTCTGACATCTCCAAGTATTTGACATTCGACGTCTCCGTAACCTTCTATGAGTTAGCTGTTGAAATCGCATACCCAGCGACGCTCTAAGAAATAAGTTGTTTGCTAGTAATGTTGATATGGAAAAGCAAATTAACCTGCATAGATTACGCTGGTTAAGTCCCGTTTTAATGATGCCGGACCGCCGAATTCTGAACCAGATTATTTTTAAGACGCCTCATCCTGATTGGCGTGAATCTCTAGGTAGCCGAACCGTCACATGGTAGAAGCAGTTGAATCTTTCAATAGTAAACTTTTCAAAGTCAGCGCAGCGCGTCTTCCAAGCTGGTATTTCGCGATCAAATGTCGCAATGGATAGTTAAGATTCAGGATATGTCCCAAAACAGTGTGGGATGGGGTCTTGCACTGAGAATTTTCTTAGGGTGCTTGCTTAAACTTGTATGTTTCCGAGCTGTAGGAGGAGAAAATCCTTTTATGATGCACGACAGTGAAAACCGCGAGGATGCTGCCATGCTGATGCCTATCTACTCGTTTACGGAACTTTTTTGAATGCATGCTACACTCGAAGTGTAGCCACATCTACCAATTTTTTCTGCCTACTCTTATATTTAATCCGTAGCTATTCAAGTCCCGGCTTTTCAAATTTCTTACGATTTGAAATTTTTCATGGTTGTGTGGCAGTTCAGCTTTCAGCACGCGCTACCGGTGTGATGCTTTCTTTCAAGAGGATGTATCAAGTTCATTTGGACCAACGGCTTTTTTAATCTCATCATAAAAAAACTCGACAATTCAGAATATCCGCCCGAGAGAATTTTTGGAATTGGAAGCTTATCTTTAGAGCCGTCCCGGCCGTGACAATTGTGAAACCAGTGAAAAAGTAGTGAAAAAATCTATACATGCAATTCATTGGCAGTGCCATCATTTCCTTGATCAAAAAGTAAACAAAAAATAACCCATCGGTTAACCGTTTCCTTACTGCACACCCCCTGTCACTGCTATCACAACAATCCGAAGTTTTGCGGTCATCCGCTAGAGAAGGTAAGGTTATATTAGATACACCTTGAACCAGTGGGTAATTGGTTAGCAAATTAAAACACGAAATATTTTGTTTCGTGAAATTAACGTAGATCTTTCTGAGCAGTTTCATGCTTCGACTGTAATTTTCGTATACCACAGAACATTGCCCTGAAGACTTAAAGTTACTGCTATTTGAAAAAGTGTGAAATTATCTCACTACTACGATATACTTTCAATTCAACGAATTAAAACTTGAGTGATATATCATGTACGACAACAAATGAACATTTAATTGATAAATAGATCGCATTAGACAGAGTAATCTCATTATGACAAACTGTGTTTAAGATGACGAGGTTTCAAGTGTACGTTATCTACTTACGAAATCCAGGTAACCTGGAAGCAGAGGGAATGTGGAATCGCCTACGAATCATGGACTTCACGCGAAAAAAACAGTTATAGATTTTTCAGAACAAAATGAATGAAAAATGTATGCAAAGTGAAAATGTTGAGGGCACAGTTATTTCAAGCAGAATGGAATTTTTTTTAAAATACTGTCACTCTTCCCGACGAAACATTCCGGAACGATCTTCGATAAGGTATCGCATTAATTTCCGCATATCCAATTTTATTTGTCCTAATATTCGATTCAAATCATTCTCAAACATTCTCACACTTCTTCGTATGCCCCTGGAGTAGTTGACTTTCTTATTCTTCTTGCTTTTCTCGGAGTGTTCTGTTGCGGGTTGTTTATTCGTGAACTTCGAAAGTAAATCTAACCAGTCGGGGCGAACTTCTCTGTCTGCAATAATCGATGAAGATCGATTTGTGAATGAAAATCTCGCAAATTGAATCAACAAGAATAAACCATCTCAGTTCCACGAGGCATGTGTTCCAAGACAAAAACACACATTGAGACATGGTATATAGATTTTCAACTACTGATATAACTTAAATCATTATTCAGAGATGCCTTTCTTTCTTTCCTGGCCACATGTGTTCAAATCTACAATCTGCAGATCAGTGTCACCATATATGTTTTTAAAACGCAAACTGTAACAAGTAAAATAACCTTCATCAAAACTAGAAAAATGTATGGTGAGTAAGATTTTCTACAACCTTAGACAACGGCGTTGCCAGGGGGATGAATATAATCTTGAGTGACGCAGATATACGTGTAATGTTTAAGAGAGGCATATTGCACATATTATGTTATGTTTTGACATCAAGACCATTTTAGGTTGAAATAGGAAGTGTATGTACGAAACCTAGTGCAAACACTGGGTGTTCACATTGATCAAACGTCTAGAGAACACTCAATATTATAGAAAAATACAAAAAAATGAATTTGGAAAGCAACCGGGCCATTCTTGTAAATTTTAAGAACTAACTCGTGATTATGTCGGAAGCTAAACACATATACAATCCATGTATGTTACAACGATGAATCGAAAACATTCGACGGCGTGAACCACCGGATTCTCTTGCAGAAGCTGGAAAGTTCTGATATCATTGGCAGACAATTGACCTGGTCGCCATGACTTAAAAAACAATTTGCGAGCTTGCAAAGAATATACTATGGAGCTACAAAGCTTGTCGCCGGAGTCTGCGGAAACTATACAATGAGAGGATCAAACACCTAAATTTATTAGATTAAACTCGTCGTGATATCCGTGGGATTCGACACGGTGTCTCACCAAAGTAGGTAATCCTGATCAAAAAGCTGTACTGTCACAGCACCGACTAAATCAAAGCCTATGGTTATTCATCCAAACAGTTAGCCATTTGCAGCGGTGTTCGTCAAGGATATCAAATTCTGTTAAAGTTTCCGCTTCCAAACTGGATGAGTTAATGACGAACCATGTGGTATGTGACTGTCCCTATTAATTTTTGAAATATTTTACATATATTTTTATATGTTCCATATACCTTGTCATCCTATGGTTATTGTTAAGCTTTTTGCTTCTACAACCATAAAATTTTCTGAGTTTCTGAGATCTGAGTTTTGTCCGATCTCCTTTTTTCTATTCAACTTTGCGATTAACCATGTCATGCAGGCAGCAACAACCCAGCTACCAATTTGTGGAGTTATGGATTTGCACTATGCTGACGTCATTGCTTGCGCCATATAAAATGCTTCAGATCGAATTGTTGATCAGTTGTCGCTGTATGAATTACATTCATCTCCCTCCAAATTCAAAATATTCCTACAAAATATGAACAGACTCAACACTAGATTTGACGATCGAAGACCATAAACTAGTAGTGACTTACAGATTCACCTACCTAGGACGCTAATCGCAGAATTTTGAAACCTCTGGATACGTTTAGTACTAGAGTAACAAATAGATAATACTTGTCATGGAGTAAACTTTTATGTCTCATGATCCAATGCTCTTAATCCCGCGAGAAACGCATTTACAGTTCTATAAATCAGTTTCATTACTCCAGATTTTAGGCGGTTTTGCAGTTAAAATATTCTAATCAAAAAGGCAGTACTTCCATTAGTGTTTTCGAGGTTTTTGTATGAATTTCGAAAAATTCTACAAAATACATTAACGGTGATTGAACGAATATTGCCAAAATATGAGTGGTCAAGCGTTGTTTGATTGACATTTGCATTAATTTTAAAACGCAAAATGGTTACCATTGAGTACCATCAGTATATCTTTGGTATAGATACATTCTGAAACACAATAGCCGATAGAGTATATAGATCGACATGCCAGCAGATTGCTGGGTATATTTGAGAGAATATTTGGAATTTTTTTGCTGGTGACTTCACAACGTATAATAAACGTCTACCTTTGCATTACAAATGAGTATGTGGTAGAAGTCTAGAATACTTGGATTTCAAAAAGATATTGCTTTCTTTGATACATTCTTTTACCAATCAACAACGTTAGTGTTGCCTCTTTGCATTGTTTTCTACACCTAAATATTGCGTTTTCTTCGTTTACGTGAAAGTTTCCCGAAAGCATGTTGGCCACCTTCGGTCGATGTCGAACATGAATGTACTTCACAATCGCGTGAATTTTCAAGTTTTGCAGCATTTGGGATGACTAAACAGTCGGATTCGAGGGGAACAATTTTTCCCGCCGCCCTCTAAACGAAGGTTAGAACTCGGTTGTATTGCGTCACTTGCATGCCGGCGGCGTGATCTGCGTCCAGCATCCAAGAGCTGTATCTGCTCCTCCTTAGCTTGCAGAAGACACTTTACAATGTGCCTTTAATGTGAGCGGCCAAGAAATAGTTGCTCCTAACCCGCCGGGTCAATGCGAAAACCTTTCATATATCTTCTGCAAACGTCTTTTTATTGCAAGTGCGGTCTGCTCAATGGCCAACTCCCTAGTTGCAACTCACCATAAAGTAGATTTTTCGGAATACGAATATTTTCCATCCTGTACAAATGACCAAGTTAGCGCAGGCGGCGCTGTCGCATTAGAGTGAACATACTTTGTAGAGTGACTTCTGGAAGCACTCTAGCATTAGTCACTCTGTCCAACCACGATAAGTTCGAGATACGACGGATGCTTCGCATATGAAAAGCACTGAGCTTCCGATCGTGTCTTGCGCGGGTGGCCCATGTTCACTGTCGTACAGTTAAGCATTTGGTACGCACGCGCTCTTTACCATCATCTCTATCTTTACAGTCAGCTTGCGGTTACGACGAAAACGAGAGTTTAATCGAGACAGAATGACAGCTGCTCTGCCAATCCGCTTATCAATATCCGCGTTTAGCGAGAGGTTTTTCGGAATGTTGAACCAAGGTATGTGAACTGATGAACTAATAGAAGCTGACAATTTCCAACAGGTATGATTAGAGGCGATACATTCCTTCGACCAAGAAGTTTGGTCTTGCTCATGCTGATTGTTAGCACAAAGTATCTGCATGCCGGCGAATAACATTCTATTACATACTGAAGGTGCTCTTGGAAGTGAGCAATAAAGGCTGTATGGTCAGCAAACAGCAGGTCACGGATCAGCACATATCATTACTTGGTTTGTATTCTGAAACGGTTTTGGTTGAAAAGCTTGCTAGCATTTCGCGTGCGTAGACAGATATCTGATGTTTTCGTCCTAAATGCGTGCATCAGAAGTACAGCAAAGAAAAAGCCGAACAACGTGGAAGCAAGAACATACCCTTATTTTTCGCCTCGGCATATTTCAAAGGCTTCTGAGCTGAAACAGTTTGAATGGACTGAGCCCTTCATGCCTGAGTGAAACGAAATAAAGAGCTTTAGCAGTCTTGGAAGGCAGCCTACCAAATCAGGCATTTTGATAAGATCCTTCCTGCTGACGTAGTCGGAAGCCTTCGTTGAATCAATAAAAACAGCGTATAATGGCATACGCCGTTCCCGACACTTCTATTGAAGTTGTCTTAGGGAGAAGATCATGTCAACGGTTGATTTTTCTATGCGGAAGCCACATTAAGTTTCGGAGTAAATTTTATCAGCTAACACTTGCAGCTGAATCTGTAAGACTCTAGCAAACAATTTGCCTACAACATTTAGAGGGGAGATTCCTCTGTGATTGTTGCAGTTGCCTCTTTCTCTTTTTTCTTGAATAGCGTGATTACTGTTGTGTCTCGCATCTCTTGTGGGAAAAACTCTTCCTGCCATCACTGAAGAAGCAAATGGTCAAGCGGTTGTTATAATCCTGCTCTACAGCATTTGATGAGCTCAGGTGAAATTTCGTCGTCATTAGGTGCCTGCCCATTTGCTGAGCGGTCGATAGCTCTATTAGGCTCATTAAAAATAGGGGTAGTATTTAGATATTCAGTTGTCGACAACCGCTCGGCATCTTCAAATATATGTGGTGGAACCGTACTGTCCCTAGAGTGAAGAGAAGATAGGTGCTCTTCTCATCTTTTCTTCTGCTGAGTTTTGTCCACAATTAGGTCCCCAAATGCAGACTAAATTGAAGCCGTTTAAAGTTTGTTCGGACCAATTGCTCTCTTGATCCCACCATACATGCCGTGAACATTTCCAGTATCCGCAGCATTCTGGATATAAGGGCTAATTTCTGTCGGGTATTCATCTGAACATCACCTTGCCGTCTTTTGAAACTTATTTCGTGCTGCCCCTGAAAGTCGTAAATTTCCATAATTTGGCATAACTTTGAACCTACAAACAGCTGACTGTTTTTTCTTTCAACACAGCAGTCATCTCAAAAGCTTTTGCTCTGAAACAATCGCTTGTTCGAGCTTTCTTCTGACCGAAAGTGGAAAGTGCGACTTGCCGTATGCAGCTTTCTATCGATTCTCAGTTTTCTGAAGCCGATTCCAGTGAGATTGTCTTGATGAACTCGGCTGTGAAGGCTTTTGCAAATCGCGCAGATAGATTATTTTCGCACATGCGTGTGACGTCAATCCTAGGTTCACCAGACAATTTAGTGCTTGAAATCTCGTGTCGGAAAGCTTCAGTTTTCCACAGAGTAGTGAATGATCAGTTCCACGGTCTGCATTTCAATACATATTGTGAGAATCACGCTTCCTATATTAGTGCGCCTAACAAGGATAAGATCGAGCTGTTGCCAGTGCTTAGAGCGATGATGCTTCCTAAAGACTTATGCTGTTTTTTTGTTTGAAAGAAAGTGTTACTGACACAAAGACTGAACTGTATGCAAAATTCTGGAAGGCGATGTCCAAAAGCATATGACGCGATATTATTATGACCCATATAATTTTGTCTATCGAAAAAAATCCACCGTAACACTTTTTGAATTTTGTCGAAAAAGCGACATTTTGAACAGATCATAACTCTTTACGTCTTTAATTTCCCATATCAATTATCAGATTTATTTTCTACCGTATATACTACAATTCATTGGTTTACATAAATTTCTTCTTGCGATTCTCATGGAGAAATTAGACATGCACATGTAAAAAACATTATTCGTCATCCATACATTAGATATACTCTGTTCATGAAATTAATTACAAATTTATCTAGTGCTTCGAACGGCATAATGATTTTCAAATCTGATGGATGGATTCTTAGTTTAATTCAATTTTTTTAATTCGTAAGCGCGCTTAGATCTCATTTTTCGATAAGACTATACAGTGGTTCTCAGGAGGAACCATCATTATTGCAGCACACACTCAATAGGTGGTCCTCGACTGATAGTTTCCATTTATACACTATCGACCGGATCTATTATCGCTAACACGAAGACACAGTATTCTCAATCGTCACCAATTTCTTGAAGTGATTTTGTTCATTAAGGATGTATTCATTCCATATTTTTCCATTAGCCGTAGATTAGTTTCGAAGATATGTCATTGGGATAACCATCAAAAAGTGAATCGCGGATTCACTTTAAATACGACAAGGTTAGCAGAATATCATTTAAGTCAAGTTCAAAATTTTCTCCGCTCGAATTGTCATGAATATTCGATCTGTTTTTAAGCACTCTGTTTTCATCTTCATCGCTGTTTTGTTCTGCGTAAAAGTGCGTGGCACGGGAAATAAAATAAGCAAACGCTGGGCTTCTGAATGCTAGTCAGACCACCAACCTACGGTAAAACAATGGAAGGGAGTGATGTAAACTCTGATGAATGTTATGTTTGTGAGTGTGTGTTGGCAATGTTGTGGACTTGAGAGAACCATAACCGGAACAGAACAGGTGAACTTGCTAATTGAATGAATATCAGGATGTACGTACTGAGAGCAATAATCACAATAAAAACCCGCGACTCTTATTGATTCATGTTCGAGCAAAAGTTCATTCACTGGTCAACGAAATCAATGAAAAATACACGATTCCGTGTATGGAAAGAGTCGTACGAGAAACGTTTTAGTGATAACTTAATCTTGGAAAAAATAAATTGAGAATAACATTAGTAGGTATGAAACGATGCTAAATACGTCAAATTTGGTTATATTAGACTAACCCGGCGAGGGCTGGAGTATAACATGTTGGGACTTATTCACAAGACGAATCACATTGAAGTGACAATCTTTGAAGTGAATTCCATTTTATGCTTTGCGGATAAAAGATTTGTTTATAAATAAGCTATCAGTGTAATACTGTTTGTTGTTTGCGTAATAAAAGCTTGAACAATAACGTTACCGTGTGATACTCTTGCCATGTTGGTGTCAAAAACACATCGCCATGTAATTTTGAAACTTAAACCGAAACCAAATAAAATGGTCATATTTCCAAAGACCTATTCTATTGTGAGTTGAAATCCACAAGTGAACCCTTCAGAAGACTTGTGGTTCAAATACGTTCACAAAATGGATGATGGTTTTGAAATTCGCCCCATGAGGTTGACAGAACTTATTTTTGAATCATCACTTCGAATGCAGCAATTATAGCGTTATCTGCAAGCTAAGAACGAGCAACTACTGCTCTATGTTGCTAAACGCATATCAGTATGCAACTGTCGCTTATTGTTTTGAGCGCAGCGAAAGAAATCTTTTATCCATTCTAACTGGACTTCTTTAGTCATTTGAAACAACATGTAACAAAAAGTTGTCATCGCATTTGATCCGCATTAATGGTCGATATCGGATGAAGGGAACCAGAAGCAAACCCAAGGTATTACAAAATAAAATTTCAGTGTAAACTAAAGTCTATGTTATGATATTTAATTATTCGAAACTAGTCGGATTCATAAAGTTCACTGCTGTTTCAATTTTTCGTCACCCGCTCACTTCCGTGTAAGATCCCACACCACTGATAACAATGCAGATTTCAGTTGATCCACCGAAAAATGTTTTTCCAAAGCATGAAAAGCAAGGTCAAACTTAATCATTTCTCTCTCTCATTGTTCCTAACTTGGGTACTTACGATGGAAATGACATTCTGAAAGATTGAATTTGATAGATAAACCTTGAATGATTCTCCTGATTTTTGATTAATTATTCCAGATTTCGTATGTTGAAGTAATTGCGATGTCAAATGATGTTTCAAATATTATTTTGATTAGGCACGGCCTAAAAACCGAAATTCTTAACAAAAATATAATTCAAAAAGGATACATAATTTCAATTTATACGCTGTTATCTTACTCGCTTTATATCGAAGATACTTCAATTAGAGCGCGAACGTTGCCGTTGTATGTATTGTGTTTTTCAATATAAGCGAGGTTCGTTTGACAAAACTCTTACTTTTACCCACATGACTATCTGAAACATTTGAAAGAACATAATCACAAATCGAAAGGGATCGTCAGCCTTGTGGACTCGTTTTTTTGTCTAGCAAAATGCAGGCTGGCAGATGAAAGTTAGATCACAAAAGATTTTATCTTATGAATGGCAAATTTCTGTAACCAGCTTTGTCACACGAAGATAAATCATGTCAAATTTATCGATATACTTCCAGAGCCATGGTGCCCAGTCTTGAGTGAATAATCCAATAATCATGCATACGTATTATTTATCCGTGGTCAACTTCCAGGCGTAAAATTCCCGAATATTCTCTTCACAAAACTCACGATACGGTAAGCTTTATAGTACGCCACCTGTCATTGATATCCAGGCTTATGGTTTAACTACCTCCGGATGCCAAGATCTTTTCCAGCGGTGCTCCAGTCCAGATTTTGCATGTTAAGCTGATACTTGTAGTACAAATATTTTCCAAGCGCTCGTGTTGTGAATTCATGATCGGCATTGGCCGAAGAAAGACAACACAAATACACTTTTTTGGAGAAAGCATTGTATTGCCATTCATGAGATACTCAATAATCCATACATCGTTGAGAACCGCTGGTTGAGAAATCGTTCTCAAGTGAGTTGCCGATTCACTAAGCAATGCTTCGCCTCAAGGTAATGGGAAAGTGGCTGCTAACCAAATAATTGTTCCGCAGCCCTTCTAGATTCACTGAATAACGCCGAAATATTGAATTAATTCAACAGAGAATGACAACACTCAATACTCGAAACGTTACACTCCCTATAGAATGGTGCCTCGCACCAAAGTGGGAGATAGCACTTCTGGTTGGAAAACCCTGCTATACATAAACAAGAACCGATTTCGAGGACGTCAGCAAATAGTTTATCAAATACATAAGCCGATGTTTTATAACAAAGAAAAAAGCATTCAATCGTTTGACATTATCCCGTGAGACATTGCCAAACATTTTTTCAAATTGATTGTTCAGCGATATATCATTACGATGCGCACTGGGTTCCAACTTCACAATTGATCGATTAACAAAGTCGCACTCATTATTTTCAAGGCCGCAGCATGATTTTGTTATTCGAAAACAGCGCATATATCTCGTGTCGACAATGACCTTGAGCTGAACAAAGAGAGTATTTCTCCGATTAATCTCGCGTTCGAGTGCCTTGTTTGAACTATTTGAAATGTACTGCCGATTGACAATTGTCTATTCAGGGTACGAGCAGCTCACCGGATAAATCTTGCTATTTAACGATCACATGATTTGCGTCGTTTCATTGATTCATTCGATTTTCGCGTGTTGTTTTCATTTTATGGGTAAACAACCATCCTTTCAACCATACGTAGGTGATATCTATGTTTTTAGGAGCACAGTATCGTTGCATATGGCTGATTTTGACTTAAAGCGCAAAACATAGTATTTGCATTACATCAGAATTTGCATATTTCTCAATTACAATTAACCAAATGCATTGAGAACTGGATTGAAGAGATTATCGATGAAGGTTGCATACATAGACGTGTGTGAAGCATTTTATCTAAGTGACAACTGTCGACTGTTTCTGAAAGTGTACGGGGAGAGCTATCATGTCAATATAATAGTACTTCCCTAAAAACTAGGAATATGCGCTGATGAAGGAATCGTATTCACAAATCGTCGATTCAACGATAAAGGTGAAGCAATATTTGGCGCTATGACCAACTTTTGTAACGGTTTACAACAACTTTTAACCAGAATACCGTGTTGTTTAAGTCAATAAGCTCTGTATGCAGATTTAACTCGCCGCTATAGAATACAGTTTTTGAATACAGACTATGAACGGATAGTGTCATAGTTTATAGGCTGCAACTTTTCGCTAATTGAAGAGATCCAAACATACATATATGAGCTCAAATAGCAAACTGCGCGCTGCATCGAGTCAGTAAGGCAAATGGAAATATGTGTTAATGTTAGTCAATAGATAGCAAACATTGCGATATCGTTTCAATGCGTTTTTCCTGAATACCTAGTAAGCTGCGAGGTAATTTTGTAACATGTTTCGCAAGATATTACTCACGACGTTTTACACGTACAAAATACTAGCATTATTCGACTGTAACAACGACTCATTGTTTCCTTTAGAATATCTTACTCGAAACTCTTGTAATCGCTTCACACGTCAACACGTTTATTCGTTGTTGTCAGTTGTTGCGTGGAAATTCAACGGCACCTGCTTATTGTCTCATGGTGAGTATTCAACTGGATTATACTTGAAAGTAAATGTTAATTTTATACAGTTTTCCTGAATGAATATTTACTATGATAGGATAATTCTGAAGCTATGTGCTTCTTGTGAACATAAATTATTCAATGTTGAATATTGAATCATACAGATGGACCTTCAGTACATGGAGATATAATAATCGGCGACAGCAATGCACACAGGTATAAAAATCATTCGCGACCTTCAAAAACAAGAAAAACTTCACGTCAGGTTTTTGAAGCTTTAATGGTGAAAATCACGACGAAGCCACGGTTAAATACTTCTATATATAACTAAATGACAATTCCTTCGAAAGTTATGCAATAATACGTCCAGTTACTGCAAAATTGTTCACAACGAATAACATCTCTCGTGATCAACAGTTCGATGTTTTCACAATTCTACTGACATTTCAGTACAAAACATCAGCAGATTCCCTTAGTATTCGAAAAATCAAAATAGAATAACCTCGAGAAACATGCGTTTACGAGAAATTTCTTACAGTTGTCCCTCAATTATGAGCTGTTATCTACAGTTTTATCAAACCCAATTCAGAGTACACCTACGAATATTTTCCTTTGCCTAGGGCTCGGTCAGAAGTACGTACTGACATACCGAAATGAGCTTCAGATGTCTATAAACTTATGTTCATCTAACAGATCTTGCAACCGTTCTCTTACTCGAAAATTGAGGTATGGATTCCACGTATCATCACTAAAATCCCGGTATACTACATATACTTACAATCACATGGCTAATTTACTGCTGGTAGATGGAGCTATTCTTTTGGTCAAGACGCTTCACAAACAAATCTTCGAGGCAAATTACTAGCGATGTATCGTCGCGAATATTAATAGCAAAGTTTTCATTTCATGTCAACTTTCTGTTGCAAATTAGGTTTCTAACAGAACAGGTACAGACTACAGTGGCTGAATCTAATACACAGTGCCCCAATGAGAGCGGCCAAAAGCAAGTTCTTTCAAACTCGCATGGTCAATGCCGAGAGGTTTCATATCTCTTTTGCAAACGTCTTTGTACTGTAAGTTCGGTGCGCCTAATGGTCGACTCGTCATAGAGTAGATCTTTCGAAATACGTCTATTTTTCATACTGTAGACATAACCGAGCCAGCCAAGGCGACGCTGTCGCAAAATAGTGAACATACTTTGCATACCAGCTTCCGAAATCACTTTATCATTAGTCAATCTGTTCATCCACGATAAGTTCGATATACGACGGATGCTTCGTGGATAAAGAAGCATTTAGCATTCGTTCGTGTCTTGCGCCTGTGGCTCATGTTTTACTGTCGTACAATGAGACATTTAGTACGCACGCGCTGCATACCATCATCTCTATCTTTACAGTCAGCTTGCGGTTACCTCAAACGTGGGAGTTCAAACAAGACAGATTGACAGCTGCTCTGCCAATCCGCATCTCAATCTTCGTGTCTAGCGGGAGGTTATCCGCAATGGTTAAACCAAGGTTTGCGAACTGATGTACTGATTCAAGCTGACAGTTTCCAACAGTTATGATTACAGGCGATTGTTATAACTGTAAGAGTATTGCACTGGCCCAGCCGTGGGTTCGACAGAAAACACAACCGAACTCGAACTCGTATATTAACCGGATGCAAGAATAATCACAATATCAGAGAGCGAGTGAATATCACAATGTTTGTACACTGAACAATAATCACAGTATGCACTTACGATCGATCGTGGTTGATGATTGATCGATAGTTCGTTAGGCGTCTATACAACACCTCCCCTCTTTGAAGAAAATGAACACATTGGACGATAGCTAATCTGTTGTTCATTGTCCGGATTCTGGTTTTATAAACTGATGGCTCTAGGTAACGCGTTGCAGGGTGGTTGATAAGGCCTTTGGGTAAAACTTCTGTTTTAATGATGATTTCTCGTGTAAATATGTTTGATATTCGTTTTGTGTATTTGTATATGCCATTTTTTTTTCCCAAACATTCCTTCTGGCATCCAGAACTTCCGATGTAGACGTATGTTCTCTACATAAGCTTGATCCTCACTGGGAAGTATTTTCGGTCCTGCACCACGGTGTTTTTTTCAACTGAGGTTCGATTCTGTAATAATATTTGTGCTGTCGAGCAGTTAACAATTTTATGAATCGCCGGTAGGAGTAACTCGGAAAAACGGTTTCCACACGATTGATTACATGTTTCTGGTTGAACTGTTCAACATCCCGTTTCTGACGAAATTCAGACATGACATCGCGGTGTTTGTTTCGTCTTATTCTGTTACCAGTTAATTTTCTATTGATTCTCCTGCCGCATTGAACTGCATTTGCGGCTGAGTTTGAAGGCAGTGCATGTTGTGCTCTCATTGCTGATTCAGGTTTATACATCACCACACTCTGACATTTTTCGCTGACATTTTCTAACTTTCTGTCGGGGTCGGACTGCAGCTCTGATTCAAATTCCGTGTGTAACTCATAATTCCCGAGGGTTGTGTGCGTTTCCAATTTCAACGACTCTAATTGAACTTCATTTTCGGGATACGATTGTAATTCTCCGACGTTATTCACTGAACTTTGAACTGATTCTTCTAAACTTGAACTGTTTAATTTGTGAACTGCAACCTCCTTTAAGAACTTCAGCTGAATGTTGAATGATTCTTGTAGGAGATCTTTTGCTACTGACGTCAGTTGCAGTAGACTCTCCATTGATTGTCCCGAACTTTGACTGTTGAATGTCTGGGATGCCATTCGTTGTATTAATTTTCCAAACATCTGCGCCTGTTGATAAAGCACTTTTTCCGAGAATTCCATAAGCACTGACATCGCTCCGCACCCCGTCGCCAATTGTTATAACTGTAAGAGTATTGCACTGGCCCAGCCGTGGGTTCGACAAAACAACCGAACTTAAACTCGTGTATTGACCGAATGCCGGAATAATCACAATCTCAGGGAGCGAGTGAATATCACAATGTTTGTACACTGAACAATAATCACAGTATGCACTTATGATCGATCGTGGTTGATGATTGATCGATAGTTCGTTAGGCGTCTATACAACACCTCCCCTCTTTAAAAAAAATGAACACATTGGACGATAGCTAATCTGTTGTTCATTGTCCGGATTCTGGTTTTATAAACTGATGGCTCTAGGTAACGCGTGGCAGGGTGGTTGATGAGGCCTTTGGGTAAAACTACTGTTTTAATGGTGATTTCTCGTGTAAATATGTTTGATGGTCGTTTTGTGTATTTTTATATGCCTTTTTTCTTTTTCCCAAACATTCCTTTTTGCATCCAGAACTCCCGATGTAGACGTATGTTTTCTACATAAACTTGATCCTCACTGGGAAGTATTTTTGGTCCTGCACCACGGTGTTTTTTCAACTGAGGTTCGATTCTGTAATTATATTTGTGCTGTCGAGCAGTTAACAATTTTATAAATCGCCGGTGAGCGTTACTCGGAACAACGGTTTCCACACGATTGATTACATGTTTCTGGTTGAAATGTTCAACATCTCGTTTCTGTCGAAATTCAGACATGACATCGCGGTGTCTGTTCCGTCTTATTCTGTTACCAGTTAATTTTCTATTGATTCTCCTGCCGTATTGAACTGCATTTGCGGCTGAGTTTGAAGACAGTGCATGTTGTGCCCTCATTGCTGATTCAGGTTTATACATCACCACACTCTGACATTTTTCGCTGACATTTTCTAACTTTCTGTCGGGGTCGGACTGCAGCTCTGATTCAAATTCCGTGTGTAACTCATAATTCCCGAGGGTTGTGTGCGTTTCCAATTCCAACGACTCTAATTGAACTTCATTTTCTGGATACGATTGTAATTCTCCGACGTTATTCACTGAACTTTGAACTGATTCTTCTAAACTTGAACTGTTTACTTGGTGAACTGCAACCTCCTTCGAGAACTTCAGCTGAATGTTCAATAATTCTTGTAGGGGATTTAGCCGTTGACACTCACTTGATTGTCCCGAATTTGGACTGTTGATTGTCTGCAATGTCATTCGTTGTATTAATTCTCCAATGATCTGCGCCTGTTGATTAAGCACTTTTTCCAAGAATGCCATGGGTACTGACATCGTTCCGCACCCCGTCGCCAATTGTTATAACTGTAAGAGTATTGCACTGGCCCAGCCGTGGGTTCGACAGAAAACACAACCGAACTCGAACTCGTATAATAAGCGAATGCAAGAATAATCACAATATCAGGGAGCGAGTGAATATCACAATGTTCGTACACTGAACAATAATCACAGTATGCACTTACGATCGATCGTGGTTGATAATTGATCGATAGTTCGTTACGCGTCTATACAACAGCGATACAGTGCCTTGACCAAGGACTTCGGTCTTCCTCATGTTGATTGTTAGCGCAAATCATTTGTTTTAGGACCTCATTTCTAGCTGTTCTTGAATGTCGTGAGTTTTTATATTTTGACATACATTTGACCCTCAAGAATGCTGACCGTTTAATATTCACCACAGCAGTCATCTCAAATGCTTTTGCTTCGAACTAGTCGCTTGTTTGAGGTTCATTCGGACCGAAAGTGAGAAGTGCGACTTAACATATGAAGCTTTTTATCGATCCCAAGTTTTCGAAAGCCGATTCAAGTGAGATTGTCTCGATGAAATCGGCTCTGAAGGCGTTTGCAAATCGCGCAGCTAGGTTGTATTCGCACATGCAAGTGACGTCAATCCTTGGTTTACCAGACAATTAAGTGCGGTGAAATCTCGTGTCTGGCAGATTCAGGTTCGCACAGAGTAGTGAATGATCAGTATTACAGTCTGCGCGTTGATATGATCTCGTGAAAAGTACGCATCCTATATCAGTGCGCCTAACGAAAATGAGATCAAGCTGGTGCCAGTGCTAAGAGTGAGTATGTTTCCAAGAGACTTATGCTGTGGTTTTGTTTAACAGTGTTACTGACACAAAGACTGAACTGTGTGCAAAATTCTAAAGGGCGTTGTCCAGAGAAAAACGACGCGATATCATTATTTTGTCGTGGAAGCGATATTCTGAACATACCATTATTATCCACGTCCTCGCTTTCCCATATTAATTATCAGCATTATTTTTTATCAAATATACTAGAATTCATAGAATGACTTCACCTCAATATGTGGTTGACTCTCCTTTTCTATTGAAGCTAGTCTGATTCCTTAAGTTCACTGTCAGTTCAATGTTTCTGCATTAGCTAACGTTCGTGTGAGATCCCACAGCCCTGATAAGAATACGGATTTTAGTTGATCCCCGAAGAAGATTTCTCGAAGCATGAATAGCAACGTCAAAACCAATCATTTTCTCTCTATATTCCTAACTTGGGTTCTTACAACCAAAATGACATTCTTGAAGATTGATTTTAATGGATAATCACTGGACAATATTTCTGACTTTTAATTAATCATTCCAGAATATTTCTATTTTCATTAGGCACGGCCTATTAAACCAAAATTCTGTCCGAAAATTTCATTTGAAAAAAATGACGTTCATCAATTTTTCTGCTCTTATCATACTCGCTTCTTAATCCGAGTACTTTAATGAGGAAAAAAAACGTTGCCGTTTTATTATTGTGTTCTTCAATATGAGTGAGGTACGTTTGACCAAATTCTTACCTTGACTACACACGACTAAATCAAACGTGTCAAAAAACATAATCACAAAACGAAAAAAAAAGTCAGCCTTGTGGACTAGTTTTTTGTCCAGCAAAAAACAAGCTGGCAGATGGAAGATAGACCAGGGAAGATTTTGTCATATGTGATTTTACAAAATCAGACAAATGTTTTTTGGAGGTGGAAACAACATAATTATCGAACTGTCTGTTGAATGCAGAAAACATAGAAGAATACTAGCCAGAGTTTGTTAATTTAGTGGAGGTTAGTTGGTATCATGAGGGAGCTTATAATGGCCATAAGGGTATAAAAATGGACAGACAAGTTTGGGAATCTCTTCTTATCATTTTTATCCATGGACATAACTGTTGAGAGAAACAGGTTTTGATGTGCTCACTTAAACGTCACGTACACACGATCACACAACTGATTATTCACTGTTTGCAGGATCGGGTGGTAATATTATGAAGTCCTACAATAGTGATGAAGTGAACGCTATAAAATTAGATTTATAAATCATTGTTGATTTCATGGGTACATCTAACAACTGGATGACCAGTCCCCACATTGGATCTGATTTTACCTGATGAAAATGATAAAAAAGAAACGGCAAATTTGAATGCCTGCTTCGACTTACAAAATAACCCATTTCTGGCTGTAAACTTTCATCAGTTCAAAATACTAATATTGGACAAAGTGACATTCAAAGCGGCGGAAAACTAATAAAGCATGTTACAACTAACAACTTCAAATCTTCCACACCTATCATTCAGATGATTGATCTACACAGTGCATCTGAGTCAAATGACTGATGCGCTTAAAATATCGATAGAATTGTATGACTTGGAATATGGTGAAGCGTGCGGTACACAGTATGATAAACCGCAAAAAGAGGCGACTCAGCCATAACTTATTATCTTTTGCGTGCAGGCAAATTTGATGTCAGCGAGTAATTGAATGTACTGCAGTAAGAGTAGATAACACTATGGCTAGTGGACATGCGCTCAGCAAATTAGTGAAGCAGAAATCAATGCGATATGACATTCACTGCAGCAACATACGAACAATTATTGGAAATAAAAATGTGTGCATATTCAATATTACTTTTTCATAATAGTTAATTATTTTCACATTTCTCACACTTTTACTAACGTCCTGTGAGACAGATTGCGTTGAGTGAATAGGTCAATTGGTAAGTTATGTATCTACTCGAACTGATCTCATTGGGTTTTTAGGGCAAGATAAATTAGAGATGGTGGATAGAGAGCTATTTAATTACTTTCCATTTCCTGGCTGTCGCCCTTGGTGTGATGAATTATATCCGCTGTAGTCTGAAAAAATACCCAATAGAACAATTTATCTGTAAATTCGTGGTATGTGAGCAACAAATCAATTTATGTATTTGTTTTATAAAATTAGATTCGAAATATGCCGCAATTATGAATGATAGAAAAAACGTAGAGCCAGTCATGATTTTACGCGAATTGCAAATCAATTGATGAAGCAAATCATTCAGTCGTGTCAGTGGACTTTTGATGTCACTTAAAATTCATTGCTCATGATTTTCAGAACCCCGTTCAGATCATTTCCTATCTTATTTATTTGGTTTTTCACACATTCATTTTGTTTTGAATACGCTTTGACATCCGAGATCCTTTCCAAATTTTATTTGAACGACGTGTGCTCGTCAACCTGCCTTCGGTTGTATTTGCTTGCGAATGTGGTTCCACAGTCGCTTCTTTTGGGTCTGAAAAGCATGGTAAGGCGTCAAAAGTGCTGACACAAACAATATTGTATTTGTGATACTACTTGAGTGAACCCCATATTAAATTAGCCACCGAACAAGCACGACAAAATTCATTTGAACATAATTGTTAACCACGTTGATGCAGTCTAGCCGGATTAAAAAACGAGGAAACGTACACATTTCGGGTAATGCATGAAATCGCAGCAGGTTTCAAGCTCACCGTTGGTATCGAAACAGAGTGTTGCTGTTTATTTTTGCAAACTACAAATTGCCACAGCTTGCACTTGCCCGCACCGTATAACTCTCTTCGTTTAAAATTTCGCGCCTCAGTTTCTTCGGAAACATGCTCTACAGTTAGCGTTCAATGTTAACGAAAAAACAAAAGTAACGTGTGAATAAATTAATTTTACGCACAGTCCATTTGAAGGCCTCGCACAACTTCTCTAGAAACGATCTTTCAAAATTATCAACAGTGTAAATTATACGCCTAAATATTTACTAATGCACGGATATGTTACTCGTACAGGCCAACATATGAAAGCTTTGAAAATCCAGCATTTTTGATTGAACATTATATTTAATGCTTTCCCAGGATTGGAACATTCAATTGCTCGATTTCTCAGCTCGATCATACGAAATTGGTTCTGTTTTTAACCAAAATGCTACATCAATTCTTGAAAGGTTTTAAGATTCAACTTAATATAACTACGTCCACGTGTAGTTTTGGTTAACCTGATAGCGTTTTCTTATAACAAAAATATCTTAATTTCTAAGCACATACATTAATTTGTATGAATATCACACTTATCCGTCTTGTGAGTAGCTTGAGCATAGGATACAAAGTAATCATTCACATTTTGCAGCAAATCAGCTAGCTTCTTTCGAGTAGACTGAGTGAGAACATTTTCCGGGAAGTTTGCACGTGAATCCAAAATATACACGCTTCAGTACACCTCGGAACTGGTATCCATTGAAGGTTCATTGCACGAGCAAACATAGTGTTTAAACAAATTCCCGTAAATCTGAACTAATGAAGCAGTTTTGCAGAGAACCGTTTGCTTTTGCATGCAGAATCGTTGAATTTCAATATATTTCGGTACACGAAACAGTAGTGCAAAACGGAGTATTTTGGTTTATTGCAAGAGGTGTTGGATGCAGGTCAGAGTGCAACTTAATAATATTTATGATCAGTACTAACCAATTTATAATATATACGAATGTATTATTCAAGTATTGAAAAGTGAGCACGGTGAGGTTTTGACTTTTATACCGCGCAGTGAAGAAAACGATGAATCCTGACCCTATGATTATTCATATATCATCACGCTGTGCAAATA
Source organism: Atriophallophorus winterbourni (assembly GCA_013407085.1). Taxonomy (NCBI): domain Eukaryota; kingdom Metazoa; phylum Platyhelminthes; class Trematoda; order Plagiorchiida; family Microphallidae; genus Atriophallophorus; species Atriophallophorus winterbourni. Next base: position 53,565 of record JACCGJ010017331.1, read on the forward strand.
AAAGCAATTTCTGCCATGCGGATTTTTGCACGATTTCTAAACTGCTCAGGAATCAGAAAATCCTGTTTTTTCTTGTTACATTTTTTGTAGTTCCGAAATTGATTTTAGATCATCAAATGGAATCGATTTAAATGAAACTCTTATAGACCATTTCGGGTCACGCAGCTCAGAATTAATTGCAGTTTCACAAAAACACTAGTAATAGATTACAAATTTCACGTAAACTAACAGCAAATGAACAACCTACATATTAAATCTAATTTGCGCATCTCAAGTGAACAAATACCATTTCACGAAATTCATAACACCAAACTTACGAAGTCGAATAATCTTCATAATATTTGTCATTCTCTTGCGCGTATTTAGTCGAAGATTTTGTACGATTTTATTTAAAATAGCTTCACACGAAACAAAAAATAACAGGATACTGACCGCACGACTTAGGCTTTGTACTTGCTGGACAAACATAAACATCATAAAGATGTTGAACAGATATGCTTATTTCCATGCATTTTCATCACTAAGCCCACGGCCGAATTCGTTTTGTTTGCACTCATCGGGTAGGGACAGAAGTATCTGAATCAGCACGCGCTTGAGACAGTTAAAAAGTGTAATGAAAATGGGTGCGAATGAGTATTTGGTTCATGATCGTCAGTTTCAACCCTTATAACATATGTTCGGACACATGTGAATAAATAGAAGGACCTGTTTTTTTAAAGAATAGAGTACCAATCGCAAAATCCGCGTATAGTGCAATATCACCTACTACAACATGCCAGTTGATAACTGCCAATTATTTCAGAACTTTCAATTCCGCGTTGCATTGAACGACCGAGCGAAATATCACACCTATGAAAAGTGGAGAATCACTTCGATATTAAATGTGATAGGCTGAACTCCGAATTCATAGAATAATAAAAGAAATATGTTGTGTTATTCACATCAATCTTACTCATATACAAAGACAGGTACTGACTGTTTGCCATCATCAGGTTGGAGAAGTGAGACCAGGTTTAGTTAGAGGTTTCAATTGTGCATGATTCTGGAGTAAATTCATTAGATATGAATAGTACGATTTTTTGTTCAACACGCGGAAACCTAACTACGTTTTCTTGATTTAGTGCACTAAACCAACCGTTACTGATCGGGGTGAACTTTCGAAGCTACTTTTGATTGAAAAACAAATTTCGTGGCACGTTTACCTTTACTTTGCCGTGCAGTATCCGATCCTACTGTATCTGTGTGATGAGTGCAAACAGCACTATCTCGGCCGTGGTGTGTGTGTGCGTGCGTGATGGATAAACATGCAAGCGCAAAACGAAGTGTTCAACCCCATTTAAACGTTTGCTATCATTTCGTATCCAACATTTGATCTGGCTGAACGTTCCTCGATTGTCCTGTCGTTACCTGATGATTGCAAAGGTCACGACATAAGTCCTGTGTGATGAAACTTCATGCAAACGTGGATCTTTGTTCAACATGATGTGTTCAACCTCATCTAAATTTCCGCGATTAGTCCGAATTGATCATGGTGATCCTATTTACACAACCTACTTGTTCACCGTTTTTCACTGTTTCTGAGTCATGCGGTGCTCGGTTGTACCTTAGGTACCTGATGATTGCGAAGGTCACGACATACGTCGTGCGTGACAAAAATGCGTGCAACGTGGATCTACGTTAGCCTAGATTGTTCGTTACGTATTAGAATAGTGACAGTTGATGATACCGCTAAATAGGCATTGTAATACATGCATTATCTAGCGCAAGTAAAGAAGAATAAACCTCGGAGATCCGGCATACGCAAACATGAACCCACAGGCTATTAACTCCGAAACAATGACACAAAATATTTGAGCGAAATCCGTCAAATTCGGTGAAACCAGCACGAAGTTGACTAACATGCCCCATTTCAATTCAGCGAAACAGTTGATGATTTAAAGAAATTCATCTCCGTTGTTTTCCATCACTCGATAGAAACGAATCAGCTGTTACCAAGGTGTTCCTCCCGACTCTCCAAAACAAGATGCGTATGTGTATGCATATATACATATATAAAAAAACGATCACAAAACACCTCCTCTAGATTTCAATAGACAACTTGTGATTGCAAACTTGCCTACTTAGGGCACAACACGGAAAACTTTAGACCCAACAGTTCCTCAATTCAAACCCTCAATCGAAAAAATTAGGTACAATTATCAGCAACATTGGACCGAAAAATGCTAATCTAAATACGGTAGATACAAGTTATGCGGAAGCCGTTCAACATATATTTACAAGATGTGTAACTTGGATCTCCATCCATATTGTATAGAGGCATTCCAAGATCCAAAATCAGTTAGATATGAGTTCCACTTAACATACGAGTAGTTATTTGTTTGTATTATGCCTAAAACGCATACTGTATTTTATTACTGCTGAGTAGAAACATAGGTTGCCGAGCCATATTTTTTATTTTTACTTTTAATTTTACTTGACCTATTTTTGTGTTTGAATAATCTTGGGATAATAATTCGAACAGAAACAGCAAAAAACTATGCACAATATTTGTCGGCGAAAATGTGTTAATTGGACTAATTTTAGAAATGCATAGTAAATTTCAGAGTTTCCAGATCTATGCACCCACCATATCTAGATTCGGTGGAATTTAGGATATCCGAATATGCTGGGTGTGAAATGATCACTTTTGTGATCAAAAGCATTTTATATGAGAAAGCCAAAATTATTCACATACGTTCGTGGAGTATGTGAACCCATGGCAAAAAAAGTTCTGAAGGCATTGCCTTTGACAATCCGAAATTGCATTTTCCAGGTTAATATCCGTTCGCGGAGGGTGCTTGTGGTTCTTGGTGATGTTCCACTTGACGTTGTTTTTGTCACACGTTTCCAGATGCGAAATAGAAGGTCTTCTGGTGAAACATCCCGGGGATTGTTCAGGTTTGTGAGATCCTTCCACCAAGAGAACGCCGTACCACAAACTAAGCAAAACCAATAATGACATTTTTGCATACAAAGTGGTTGTGAATTTAGCAGTGTTGCATACTTATATATTGAACTATGGGATTGTGTAAGGAAATCTTGTTGATTGATCAGCACTCGCCTCAAATAATTGGAGATATAGACGAATTTAAATGGTCGGAATTTACGGTCATATGAAGCATTTTTGCGGGTCACTTCCGTATCACATACATCAAACAAATGTTTTAGGGATGTCTAACAGTAGACACAATTATATTTTTGAGCATATTATTGCATCCCATGCTCTTTTTGGTCGCAATCTCTCGCTGTGCGGAACATTGCGATCACTGATCGGTAAATGCGCTGTTGTGTGATAGCTTCCAACAATTAGCGCTTTATAATTTCGCAGTCAATGAGCGCGGAACTCTACTGCTCAGTCCATCGTGGGGCGAATTTAGACGTTCATTATCTTTGTTAACGTCATCAGCGAGAATCTTCGAAATAGGCAAAATTTAATGGAAAGCAACCTTCTAAAAGGTATTTCTTAAAATCAAAATAATACGATTGTTTAAACTTTATTATTTTTTTCAATTTGTTTCAGGTTCAATGGAATAAAAAGCATATAGCTTAACAAGTAACCACAGAATAATATGGGAGCAACGAATTATTTACCAGGCGAAAATGTGATCTGGTTGCTAACTGAGAAGTTCATCAGTCAGTTGAAAATCAAAATGGCAGGAACTGTTTTCTTTCGGTGGATGAAAAATGTTTTTGCATGGTGTTAAGATGTATAGTTCTCTTTTTTGCACTTGGTTTGACTTATCTTAAAAAGCTGCCGATTTGGGTGCGTTTACAACATAATCAAGTAGGTTGTTCTAACTCAAACAAACTCGCACAATCAGAACGTCTCTAAAAGTTGAGTCGTGCGTGTGGGACCGTTAGAATTAATGTGTGAGCTATTGTCTTATGCGAGCCATATAGGTTAAATAAGCCTTGTAGAGGGTGATTCTCAGTATTCAATATATTGTTAACCAAAATCAAATCCCTTCGGAAACGACGACGAGGATAGTCGAATATATTCCGGGTTTTGATCCGCTAACAGTATTTTTACCGGATAAGTGCAGTGACAAGTTTGTTAGCTCAATGGTATAATCTTTGCACGGTGGTAACATTTTTTGAGACATGGTCAACATGCTATTAGTTGTCTGATGTACGTATTCATAATAAAATAAATCGTCGGTTTTGAGTACCTACCGAACATTCTCTTTTTAGGAATGACAATTTATGTGCAGTTGCAGTTGTTCAATATCCCTGGGGTGTTGCTTTTTACACAGAAGTCATTCCGTTACGTTGTTCACGGATAAAATACTAGAACTTCACATATTTTACAATGTAAAACATGTGATCTTCTTGGAAATTGGAAAATGGTCGATTTTTCATGGACCAAACTTGAGAGTTTTCCAGGTCCTTCTGAGGCAGTTAGCAGTTTTCCGACCGATTATTCCTCGATCACATGTATATACTGTCCGCGAACAGCACGATCTTACATTTGATGGAGGCCGGTATGTTTCGAGCCTGAATTACGGAGAGGATTGGTGCTAGAACGGATCCTGAGGCACTTTTCATGTTTATCGCCGTAGAGAATTGGGAACTCTATCGGGCAGGTGATTTTCTACTCAGGCTGGTAGTCTACCAGTCATACCACAACGGTTCAGCTCCTGCAAGAATACTACTGTGGTTTAAACGGTCAATTGTGTTTGTCATATGAAAGTAACATATTTCAATGTTATCCATAACATCCACTGCTCGAGTCCAATCGTCAAGAGGATAAAGAATGTCAGTGAGTCTGTACAATCTTTTTTCTAAAACCTTGTTGCGCTCCAGAAAATAGCTTAATTTCTCAATTCATTCGCTTAGTTTGTTCGTCACGATCCTTTCTAGCAGCTTGGATACGGCAGACAACAGGAAAACAAACCTGTAATTTGCGTGCTCTGAAGGAGACCTGCCTCTGATAATCTCGAAATTATACCATATTTCGTTGTCGACTGTATGCCATTCTGTGACAGCGATTCGTAAAATAACTGAGAAGAAGGTCTGCATAAAATGTGTGCACAAATTTCGAGTATATTAGCTTAAAGTTCAATATGACCTGAGGATTTTCCGTGATTCAACGATAGTGGAGTTTCAGCACCTTTCCCTTGGTCATCGTGATGTGTCCAATGGTACATAATGCGTTATTTCTGAATCCAGTTGTAAATACACGCATTTTTTTGGCGAACTACTGTCGCATAATGATTTGCCATAACATCTGCGGTATCTCCTGCAATTGTGGTTATTTCGATTGGCGTCCGTGAGTCCCTAACTCAACGTTTCACTTGTCAACAACCTGGTAAATAAACATTGACTTCCTCTCCATTTCAGACATTATATCAGCTTTATACTGTATTCTTTCTCCATTAGTAAGTTCGATAACCTAGTTTTCAAGTTTCCGTGAGGTATCACATGTGATATGGTAGGTTAACTTGCAATGGTTTATCCAAGCCAAATTTCGCATTTTCAATTTTTTTTCACAGTGCGATTGTGGATTTTAAATCCGGATGAATTTCAACGCTTTGTAGATACGAATCCTTATGTTGAGTTGATTTTTCGGTTAACCTTGGTGAAATGGTAGACCACTGCTCTTTCACTTCGACGCTTTTACTATGCCAATCGTTGATCAAACTTACGACGTTTATTGATTTAGTAAGGCATATCTTTCTGATGCTTTTTTTTGTAACGTTTGTTCGCTCTGCTCGACGTGAGTAGTCAACATTCAATGCACCTTCATATGATCTGTACATCAAAACAATCACTGCACTCAAGGTAACCTGTGCATATTTTCAGCAACCTTAGATAAATCGGATCAATAATTAAATGTAAGTTATACGATCTATCTCAGTATGAACACACTTTATGTGAAAAAGCATCTCTTTCAAAGGCGCCAAGTTAAATTCAATTCTTAAAAGGGAGCTTCACCTGAAGAACCAGGGTATTGAATTACAGAATCACAAACTGACTGTTGGAGGAAATGCTCAAGGAGACTTATGATCGAGCATATTATAGTGCTGCTAACACCATCATGGATTTATGGCTCAACGAATAACGGTTGAAAAACTTTCACACCTTACATCTCCACAAAATTACGGTATGACTAAAAATGTGAGAAATATCATAGTATGGATCAAATAGAGTATACAAAATGTAAGGCACACGATTTTCATTTATTTGAACATGTGATTTTATTTTCGCTTTGTGGACGCCAGGAGAATCTACCACATGTTGTGCTAAGTAATTGCAAAGAATTATAGCAGGTACGGAGCCTGCAACTAATACGGGAACTTGAGACGTAAAGTGATAAGGTATGCCCGCGTGTCACTTTTTCATGGCATACATTACGCAAGTGTTTTATGGATGCTTTAGGTTAGACAGATATTATTAGTTTCAGAATAATATTATATATGAGCTATATCTATCTTTATATCATATCTCTCTAGATATTAATATTGCTCAAGACCTCTTTTTGTTGCTCTAACATAGCTTTTATTGAGCAGATTGATGTCATCAAGTAGCCAAAGACCACATACTTTTTCGGTATACTCCGTCGTGACGTGAAGGTAGACGTTCATCATTCTTGGTAACGTATTTAGCGAGAAACTTTAAAATATGCAATAAACATCAGATTTCTATATGCTCACCGTTAACACTTGGACGCAGTAAAACGTACTTCAGTGAACATTTCTCTAACCGTGATATACCTCTTAATGTATGTTGAGTACTATGCATGTAATATAGACTTCACCAAATGCATGCTAACACCTATTATTGATTGGTTGTGAATATTCTGCTGCTCATTGTTCAGATGAATCAAATGACCTTGCCTAATACAAAAATACAAAATAACGCAATGTTTAGTAATATTTTTATTAAAGCGCACTGCAAACATTCCGGAACAATGTAAGTTTAGCTTCAACCCGGCTGCTTTCAAATTATCCGATTCGAAATCCCCTAGGGAAAAGTCCGATTTCTGTGTTGCGTCCAAATTTTCCCTGTGAATTGTAGCTCAGTGGACAAAACATTTCCAAGAAATTAAAGTAGAATAAATGTTGTGAACAACGTTCTGATTTTCAAATCAAACAAAAAAAATCCAAATTTGATAGGTTGGCAAGTGAATCTGGATCATTTTATTCTATCTAGGGATTAGTCCATGAACCTGAGGCGAATTATTTACCATACCTTACGTGTAATGTTTCAATAGTGGAGGTACTGAAGTTGTGTGCACGGTCAGCACTTGACTAAAAATCACTTCGTGGTTTTGCATTTGAACACCGTGATTGTTTGTATGAATCTTATGCAACGTTGGCTAGATAACAAAAGTTAGTTCACTAGTCATCTGTTGTTTCAAGGCTCAATAAAACTGATCTGATTGCAACCACTCGATGGCGGCAAACGGGCAGAAATCTGTTGTAGCATGAAAGTGACGAGTGTGTGAGCCTCAAAATTTATTGGTTTTTCGTGAACACCTCGAACGTTTTGCGAGGAACCACTTCCTGATCCCGTATTTGAGTAGCGTCATATGCTCAACCGGTCGGAAACAAGAGATCAGCATCTGCTGCCGTCGTCCAACTGATATGATCTTCTTTCCAGGTCTAACCATAACATACAACGTAGACTTGCACCGATTGAATCGGATGGGCAGTGTTATTCAACAGTGTTTGGAGAATTTTGTTTACTATGTTTTGCGACTACTTATTAGTACCAGGTCCTTCAAATATTCACAAAAGAAATAACAGCGTTCCACATTGGAAGCACTGGACTCGTGTTTCGCTTTTATTTGTGCTCACGAACGGTGCATATCCTGTCTTTGGTCTGTCTCGAACCAAAAACAACGACCATCGTAGTCTCAAGCATCACAGCCTTAGATACTGTTTTCCGTTTGACCGATCACGATTGAGCCTCGATAAATGTTTCTCCAGACTGGCACGTTTGAGTGGCGTCATATGCCCAACCAGTCGATAAGGAGTGGGCAACATCTGTTTCGGTCGTCTAACAGATTTGATCTGTTGTCAGGTCTTCCCATCAGACATAACGTAATATAACACCTATTTAATCTGTCAAGAATTGTTGTTAAACATTGTTTGCAAAGTTTTCTTGAATATGTTACGCGACTACTCATCAGTACCAAGTCTTCCGAAATATTTAGAAAGTTAATCACAGCTGTCCGCATTAGGAACACTTGACAAGTATATGTCGACCAAATCCAAAATCTCACCTGAATACACGTGCTGACATTCAATATGGATGAAATATTTGTGTTGTTTTTATACATTAACGATATTTTTGAACTGTGTATACTGTAAAGTATTTGCTTTTTGGACCATTGAAACTTTGAATTACTTCGAAGGTAAAGCTCTACCTATTTGTGACGGCGATTTTTCTGAAGGTTTCGATAGATTCAAGGATTAAATTTTAATAAAAAAGCTCTAAAATTATGGAATGACGGTAATGCTGCGGAATTATATGAAGGAGTATCTTACCGATATATACGTCCACGTTCGCGTTAGAAGCAGCCTATCTAGATAGATAGCCGTCACAAAGAGAGTTGTACAAGACTCGGTCCTTAGTCATCTTATATTCTTGGTGAATATGAACGATGTATTATAGGATATTGGATGTAATTTGATACTGTTTGCCGGTGATATCAAAATGTGGAAAAGTGTTAGGTCTGTTGAAGTTTGTATGGAATTACAACAAGATCTGTGCACGTTATTTCATTTGTCATAGTAAAATGCGTTACTAGTTTGCAGTGCGACTTGGGAAACTTTTGCACCACATGTATCATATTAGCACGCAAGATCTTGCCTGGACAACCGCCGAAAAGATTTCGTTTTTAGGTTCCGTTTAACCTCAGCCCTGAACATTATTTCCAGAGAGTGTACTGAGAAACCTGCCGTATTTTGTGTCTATCAAAAAGGATATTTAGGGTTTTCACAACAGAAACTTTGCCCCGGATAATTGATGAGTATATACGTCTTGTCATGGAATATTCCATCCACGTCAGTCTGTCATTGCTGAGGAAGGACGTCGGAATACTTGAAATGATTTATCATCGTGCGACAAAGTTTGCGTCCCATAACAGAGATTCGCCTTTCAAATAGCGAATGCTAAAATTAAATCTTAATTAGACTAACATTAGATACGAATAAGGAGTGATCTCTAGTTGACATTCAAAACCTTGCATACTGGAAACCATCTTCTCAAACACTTGCAACACAGAAACGGGAAAACTAAAATCAATTGATCACAGGAGAGGAACCAACACCGGCCATATTTTAATCTCTAGAAAGAAGCACCTAGCCATCCTTGAGCGGAGCTGTTTTAGAGTACTATCCAACCGAGCAAAAACAAACTGTTTTACGGAAGAACTCAAGAAAGAAAAACAGAAATATTTTTTTCAAACTCCTCCGGAAAGACGAATATCCGAATAACCGTATTATTTGCAACAAGGATTCAACAATCCAACCTCATTAAAACAGCGCGAGCACACCAGATAAACACGCCTCTATTTATAGCAGATCTTGAATAATACCACAAGAATACTACAACCGTTCGGATTTAGTGTAGCGCGCAAACCAGTTTCAACATTGAGCAGCCAAATAGTGGAGGTCAGGGATATGTTTGTCAGGTAAGAAAAAAATAACGTGGTGTACATAATTCTGTGTTTTGAATGTTAGAGATAATATATCGGACAAACTGAAAGATCATCGGACACGGGGATGAATGAGCCCAAACTGGTTACACGGCGACATGACCACAACTAAGTAATATCGGTACACATGTATCTACGAGGACACGAACTCAATTGATTTTAAACAGAAATCGTCGTCAAGGGCAGAAACTTCACTTATGAAGATATTTTGTTCGAGGACAAGATCAACCATACTAGCTCGGAGAACAACCATGACTTACAACTCTCAAACTTATATGATTTTTTTAAAAATTGATATCAAAAATATGGAAGTATACAAAAATTATGGTGCAAGATTTTTGTGATGACAGATGAAATCTGAGTACTATTAGCTTGTCTCGCGAGGTGTTTTACATTTGCGGTATATAGACGTGCACGTGTTATATGGAAACAATAGATAATATTTCTGCGAGTTAGGAAGAAGTTGTTCTTGGCCGCTCAATTTGGAGGCACTTCATGAAGCGTGAACTGCAACAGGAGGCTCATGCGATGCTGCTCTTAGAAGCTGAACGCACATAACGCAATCGGCATGCAACCGATGCCGATCAGCAAAATACAGTTTGAAGCTGTGAGCCCTGCGAGATATAATATAATTTCGGAATAAAATTAATGAGTGATTTTCAAATCTGCGGCGCATGAAAACATCATGCGCTGGTGATGGAAATCCATAGTCGACATGTACTAAAAAGAAGGACAGCACAATTACAGTTGTTTTGCAGAGAGCGACGAATTGCTTTCACGATCTACTCAATAATCCATACGTCATTGAGAGCCCGTGGTTAATAAACACTTTTGAATGATTTGTCAAGAAATCGAACCATAGCCCGTCACAAACTTGAGAGTGGTGGTCCCTGACCGGTTCAATGCTCTGCAACCCTCATAGAATGACTTTGAATAGATGATTACTGCACACATAAGAATACGATCAAAAATTGACAATGAAATAACAGAGAATCACAACATTTAATACCAGATAAAGTGGTCAAGCGCTTTTAATTCCATAGAATGATGCCTCGCGATTGAGAACCTTTGTGTAAACTAGCTTTAATGAACTTGCAGTGGAATTTGTATAACCTGAGTACGAGGATCTCACCAGTTTGATCGCACAAATCAACGGTCACCTGATTTGACTCGTTCCATTCGTTCTTTTGATTTTTGTATGTTGTTTCCATTCTATGTGTTGAGAACCATTTTTTTAAACCAGATTCAAGTAATTTCTAAGTTTTTAAGAAAAGAGTAACGTATAATATGGCGCTTATCTATTATGTTATACGATAAACAGCGTTAATTGCGATGCAGTTTCAAAGCGTTCTTTTTCATCGAATACTAGGCTGTGTAGTTATTTTGTAACATGTTTCAGATGATACTACTCACGACGTGTGACATGTATATATATCGAGCAATATGTGACGGGAAAAGCGACTCATTGGCTCTAATTGATGATAGTAATTCTTTGTTGAATATAATGATAAATACACAATATAGTTGAGGTAATAGATCCACAGAATGAAGTTCCCCTACACTCTTGGTGGAAGCAGCCACAGTATTAATATATCACATACGAAATATTACACACAATAAATCAGTCGATTTACCGTTGATTCTAGTGTCGTTTTTCCAACTGTATACCCAACCAAGTAGATACATTCAAATTGAAAACTTTCACTTTATTCTACTCTGTACATGCAAGTATTTTGTTTCAAATATGCTTCAGAAAATTGCTATTGTCACCACAAAATTGTTTCTGGTGATCACAGATTCACGAATTTCAAATCTTGCATAACGTGCTCAAATGGTCGAATTTGAAACTATAATAAAGTGGTAAAACGTCTCACTTCGAATCCACTAATAGATAGGTTTTGTTAGATGAACCACGAGGTTTAGATAGAAGTCACCAATGAGGCAGGCGAGGCGATTATAAACGATCAAAATGTTGTGGTATGCACATACGCAGCACTACCACGTCATAACAACTTTCGAGTTGTTCGTCGTTATCAGGTGGATACAGTGAGATTTGAGCGATGATGTTGTTCGAAAAAATCCACAAAACGCATAAATTAACATTATAATCTACTCCGGCTTGTATAAGTTGGGGGATCATATCATTCGAAACTGAGTCCTACTTTACCACCTCATGTATTCATAACCAAATTTGGTTGGCTAAATCGTTTAATAATAACATCTATATCTTGCAAAACACTCAACAAGATGAACTTCAAAATATCATGGTACTAACTAACCTTTGGGGTGTATGTAAATTCATGACACCAGGGTCTCGTTCCACAAACCTGTTGACAGTGATCGGGTTTGAAGACAGAATCCGAAAGCGTGTTAAACCGAAACCGACTATCCTCATGAATTCTTCACGTGAATCTGTTCGTTGTACACTTTCGAAATACCGTGTGTGGCGAATACAGTAAAAAGCAATATTTCGATTGAACGGCTTTTTCGACTGGTTCCACTGCCATTGCTCCAAAAAGTGAAGTCAATACGAGAAATTCTTGCATTTTATCGCTAGCAATTTTGCAAATTCAAAAGCACTAGCCTTTAAATACCGAATGCTGTGTACTGTGTGGGGAGCACTCATTGGTCAATTATCTGATCTGTCTACAACGTGAACTCTTTGCAATGCTGCTTTTATCCGAGATCAGTGATTCAAAGTTATTCAAAGTAATTCAAAGTTTCAATGATCCAATAAGTAAATAATTTACAGTAACCACAGCTTAAAAATATTCAGAATTGATAAAAACAGCACAAATGTTTTATACACATAGAATGTCAGCACGTGTATTCTGGTGCAAGGTTGGGTTTGGTCAACATATTCTTGTCAAGTTCAGCCTTGAACATGTTCAGGCTTGTTGCGCAAAATATAAGGGGGGCAGGCAGTTCCATAGAAAACAGACTCTGACAGCCAAGAAATACCTTCGACAACGTAATCTGGAGTGTGAATCGATTAACCTAGTATTCATGCGATCTGCTACGACGTGCTTCTTGCCGATGAAACAGGTGTTCATGTGGGTGATCCACTGTATGCAAATTGTTGAAAAGCAGGATCAAGTCACCCCTGAGACGACGGTACGAAAAGTCAAAGAGGTTTAGTGTTGCAATTTGCTCCTCGTATGGCATGTTGTATAGTTCGGTCACCAGTTTTGTAGCACGGTGGTATACCGGTTGCAGCAGTAGTGTGTGATAGATTATCAATATCGACAAAACACACATCAGGTTATCGATTATCCAACGAACAATTATATCACTTTATTTTTCTCCCAATCGATAAGTGAAATATGTCCGGCTTCGTTTTTTATTGAAATAATCGTATTGAAGCGTTTCTCTTCATTGTGCTTCATGATCCAAATTGTGCCTAACGAACACTTGACGAGATTATAAGAGCAAATCATTAACTAACCTCTCATCGTAGCTTTTTTATAGGGAGTAAAGAGTTTTATCCGTTTAAGCGAATGGATAAAGATGCTACTTAAGAAAAACCCTTAACCAATTTTGAAAACGTTTTTTATAATTGAGATGCCTTGCTCGTCTGGATAGAATTGACCATTGAATTACTGACACTGCTGCTTGCACCATTTTGTGTTCCGTGGACGAACGGTTATCATTACAAAACTGGTCGGATATCGATTATTTGAAATTTCTCAAAATGTTAGAATTGTACTCATTTTTAGGCATGGCAACCCATTGACGAAAGCTTACAGGACCGACCATTCCCCATAGATACATTCATAATTGATGTGTTTAAAATACATTTTTCATTTATAAGAATTCAGCTGATATAACTGCTGGCACAGGAAGTGAGTTACATTTGTGTTAACGAATTCAGATACAGTGCACGAATGTCGGAAGCTACACGAGGCTGATTTAGCTTCAACGCTCATCTCAAAAGATTTAAGTTCGAAAATTTGCAAACGTTATCGGTAAACGAAATGTAGTGTTGTGACGGCAATACACTAACACGTTGGGATATTCATATATGCAAGTATATCCAAACACACTAACACAAACATACACACCACGACCAGTTTCATGAAGCTCGGACGGAGCAGTATGATCAGAGTTCATATGCATTTGAATATATTTTATTAATCTAACTGTTCCAATACATTTTCATCACGAATAGGTGGTAGCAATGCAGAAATAAGGTGATCAAAATTATGTTGGCATATTATGCTATTCACGGCAGATTTTGTAATTCATTTTGCTCGAACACCAGATTCAATTTAACCCGGAGAACCGGGAATTGAATAATTATATCAAACATTCTATCTTGAAATGATGGATGGTTTGATATTTGTACCGTATATCAAGGCGTGTGATCGCGTGGAAAATATTATACTCATGAGGTAGCTGCACGATGTTGGTTTTATTGGGTGCCCACTTATCAGGTTGTGAAACTAATTTTTTGATCATGAGCAAATTGTACTTATCGATAACGTGATATCTGGCGGAATCGAAGACACTAGCGGTGTTCTTCAAGTTTCAGTACTTGGTCCGGTTCAATTTTAGGTCTACCGTAACGACCTTCCCAAACTTGTCGCAGCCAAGATGGTTCGGTTTGTGTATGATGATCCAATTTGGATTCGAATGATTTCAAGCGTGGACTGTTTGCAAATACAAAGTGATTTAAATTTTTGGAACAATAGTCAGAGCAAAACAAGCTTCTATTAAATTTCAGAATTTGCTAAATGTTGCGAATAAGTAATGATTCTTCATTCTTGCAACAATTGCCAATGGACAACAAAAGAAAATGTTTAGTGAGGATGCTGCAACCGATTTCCTGAATTCTTGTGCCAAGGGATATAACGCAACGAAAAGACCCACCTGCTAGCGATCATTGAACTGTCGCCTCAATTTCGGTCACTAAGACTTCAAAAGGATATTTTGATTCCTGATATAATTATCATCGCGCTAACAAACGTATCCGTGGTTTTCGCAAATTAAAATGCTCAAAGAGCTATAAAAGTCCAAACTCACAACTTCCTACTAATGAAAAATGCTTGAGTTTATATAATGGAAGGCAAAACGCATTATCGAATAAAGCTAATCACGAGGTTCGAAGTAATATATAGAACATTACATTCCCACACAACGTGAGAGCAGTAAGCGTCGGAGAGACCGACGAAAACAGTTGCGATAACATTTCAGGATAAAAAATTTCAGCCGCATTCGAAGGTATGCAGTTCGTCAATGTTTGTAAAACGAGCTCTATGTCGCGGGGACGCGAAGTGAAGCGGTTGGTACGAAATCGACTGATAAATAAGACAGTTTTCAGGAACAGTGTTCTGGTTGTTCAATTTGTTTATATGAGATGGTCGTGGTGTTTTTTCATTTGTGTACTGAGTGCGCTTGACCGATTGTCTTTTTCTTGAGTAAACGCGATGAGCGTTGAACGGGTTAACCTCAGGGAAAATACAGGTGCAATCTTCACGTGACTGTAAAACGCGAGGGTTACGTGGTTATTGTTGAACCGATGACTCTAACATTTCAATAATTGATCAGGTTTTCGCCAGTTACCAATTCAGGTCCCTCTTTTTCATCAGCTACATTTTGATAATTACAAATCAAATGGTACACACACATAATCACTTGCTATATCTTATCTTCAATTATTTTGATTGGCGACATACACGTAGTCGTTCAACAAATTTCTGAGCTCTTTATTTTTGCCTTTACTCTCACTATGTACGTGTCATTTTCTGTTTAGAATGCGCTCACTGGAGCTATTGTTATCGTTCCCATTGGCAATACTTTTATTGGAAATTTCAACATATTTGTTGCAAAACTATTGGACGGCCTCGTAGTGGGTATTCAACTCGATTGTTTACATGAATTTATTTACATGTATTTGGTTTTTAGAGAAATATTCAATATTTCATAGTGAATGTGATACTGAATCTTCACGGTCAACAGATTATTGAATTCTGATACGTAAAATTTCACTTGCTTCGTTTTACCAGTCGAAAATGTTGTAATTACAACGTGGAACAAAGGGCGATGTTTTTTCTCTCAAACTACATCACTACTAGTGAACTACGTAGAAAGTTATTGAAGGATATTGTAGGGTGAAGGATTTGGACAGCTTCATCAAAAGAAAACCGCATATCATGTCCTAACCTCTATGTCATTCTTTGCACATGCAACAAGTGTACTCGATTATTTATTAACCTAGCATTTTTCACCGTCCCGATTCAACCCTAAGGTTAGCATTCTCAAAGTACCAACAAATCCCACAAAACAGAAGAATTGCAATTATTCTGAGGCCATGTTCCCTCACATACGACAAAGAACAAGTTTTTGCGCTTGCCTTTTAAAGGCCGCTTACCAAAACACTGAAACACTGAAACGTTCCTCAAAAGTCTCGTTCCTTGTTGTCACTACGATCTGATTTGTCAATCGATTCCTTGCGAACCGGTATTTCATGACACAAACTCGTTAGAACGGCCAGTACGATCAGCTCATCTCCGATTATGCTGAACTTGTGAAACTCCACATGTTTTAAGGTTGTCGTCCCTCGAACAATTGTTGATCGACGGACGTTTCCACGGCTCCTGATAATATTTTAAGGCAAAAGGTGGCGTTCTGCGCGACACTCTTCCATAGGTAAACTCCTGCAAGTAAGCGACATCGGTTCCTTCAAATTGACTTCCATTACACGCATTTCGCACTCAGTCTTGGCCTTGTTATTTTTACAGTTTGTTTGTATATTTTTCTGTAAAATTATTGTTGATGATAACTTCACAAAAACTCCTTTGAAACAAACTATTTCTTCTTCTGTGAGGTTATAATACTCAGCACATCATAAAACATATTTATATTACGTTAATTTTAATCCGCAACGCCAAAATGTTCGTATTTTTCACATCTCCGCTTATTAATCAACTTATTGGGGAATTCCAAAGAAATGTAGCACGTATGGCAAAAAATGGCGCCGACAATCAATACGGGAACTTTACGTCTCAAGTTGCCTCAGCAATTGTTATGTTATGATTTGTTCAAGATAACATGAATGCTACGTTGATGGAAAGCATTTAGCTTCTGTTCCTGTCTCGCGTGTGTGATTCAGGTCTTCTTGCCCTACAGTAGAGCGTTTAGTACGCACGCCCTGTGTACCGTCATCTTTGTCACCCTGAACACGAAAATTCAATTGGGAAAAATTGACAGCTGTTCTCTCAATTCCCTTATTATTCTCCGTGACATGCAAGAGGTTATACACAATGGTTCAACTAGAATATGTGAAATGTTGTTCTGATTTCAGCTCACCGTTTCCAACAATGATTAATTGAGTGGCTACAATCCCTTGTTCAAGGACTTTGGTCTTGCGAATGCTGATTGTTCGCCCAAACTATTCGCATGGCGACGAAAAATTGTCCATTATAGATTGAAGGACGTTTCGCTCATAGTTTGTGCTCTCAAACGGTTCGAGTTAGGAAGCTTTTTATCACTTTACGTGCGTAGGTATATACCTGAACTCATTTTAAGAGCGTGCTTCAGAAATAGAGCAAAAAATATGTCGAATAACGTGTGCTCAAGTACAAACCCTTGTTTAACGCCAGAGCGGATTACGAAGAATTCTGAACTGAAAGCTTTAAGAGTGAGTGAGACGTCATGCGTGTGTGAAACAAAATAACGAGTCTGTGAAATTTATGATGTAGCCTTTCAGATCAAGTTATTTCAAAAAGACCCTCCCTGAGGACGTAGTTCAATGCCTCCGTCGAATCAATAAAAACAGCTTATAATGGCATACGCTGTTCCCGAAACATGTCATTGGTCTCGAAAATATGTCATTTGCCAGGCGACTCAGACAACTGGAAATAAGGACACTTGCACAAAGGAGAATGCGAGGTGATCTCATCCCTGCATACAAAATAGTAACTACTGTGTACCAGCCCTGAATATAATATTCCACCTTCGAACTTCCAGCAGAAGCCGTAGCTTTGGTTTCAAGTTAAAAACACCACATTCCAAATGGAACTGCCAGAGGTATTTTTATTTGGTACGTGTGTGCTTTGCCTGGAATTTCCTACCTTACGAATTGATGAGCCTAAATGATTATCTATATTCAAATCAAAACTTGACTTTTATATGAGAGCTGATCCGAATTTCTTTCAAACTAAAAATAAGCTAT
>JACCGJ010017331.1:71460-166612 GCA_013407085.1 Atriophallophorus winterbourni
GCCAGATCTGTAAGACATCAGCAAGCAATATGCCTAAAACAATCAGAAGTGAGATTCCTCTGTAATTATTGCAGTCGCCTTGATCTTTCTTATTCTTATATAGCGTGATGATTTTTGTGTCTCACATCTTTTGATGGACGCACTCATCCTGCCAGCTTCAGAGAATCAAGTGGTAAAGAGGTTGTAAGAATGCTGCTCTACGGTATATGATGAGCTCAGGTGAAATTCCGTCTTAACCAGGGGCCTTTCTATTCGCTAAGCGCTTGATTGCCCTTTTGAGCTCATCAATTAAAGGCGATGATCTCGATGTCCAACTGTTTGCAATTGCTCAACATTTGCATGTACATGTGGTCGAACCGTACCTCCCTTAGACTTGAGTGAGGACATAAAGTATACACATCTTTCGATCGCTCAGTTTTGTCGACAATCCGGTTACCGGATACCCTAATTGTTCTCCTGCCTAGGCGTGGGCGACCTAGCAGTACTACAGCCCACATACAACCATGACTATTACTAGGAAACCCGAAACCACAGTGCATCGGCCGTCGCGCACGATGAGCAGTGGTTCTTAACCTGCTGCATACAGCATGGCGGGTAAGCGAAACAATCTACTGCTAGCCATATTCTCCAAACTGTTTCTGATTTCTCCCCTACCCTATCCACTTTCATCAACTATTCGTCTGTCAAAACCCGCTTGAAAAACGATCGCGCTAAACATGTTGGAACATGTTCTGTTGGCAAATATACAGATCGCCTTTTGAAGTCACTGACAACTGCTCACATGTGAGCCAGGTTTGTCAGAAGTCTTAGACAACTAGGCCAGCAAGCTGCATTTGATCTAACTTCAGATAGTCTATATATTATTGTTTGCTGTTCATTGGAAACAAGCTTAAATGATCCTTCTGAGATAGCTAAAATAACTGCCCCCAAAACTTTCTACTCGGTACTTTCTGCGCTGCTCCGGTGATTCTGTAGTTGCATCTTCAGGACAAGCGGGTTTTAGGAAAGTGATGAATTCACGTGTCAAATCCTGTCTAATCGATTGAATTCCTCGCAATAGCAGAATGTGCGCAGTTAGACTAGCTAATGATATTACACAAAACTCAAAATGTTTAATTGAGAGATGTTTCATAATTGTTGCAACATACGCACCGACTAACATCTAATTCCAACAACAAAAAAAACGTCTTCTACAACGATATTCATGCAATTTCGCGACGTGCAGAAAGCTACAATATTTTGTTTCAGCGGGAGACATGAATGGCAGATTAAATCACAATTTACTGGCACGTTTGCTCGCGAAGGTCAGCGCACAGATAACGGCGAATGGTTTATACAATTCTGTGCACAATCTAAATCATTTATTAGCAGCACCTTCTTCGCCATGAAAGATGTCAATGTGCAACATAGCGCTCGTTGGATGGAAGCCAACTTTTGGCCCAAATGGACAATAACGCCGTGAGTACTTGCTTCAAAGTTTGCATTGTGGACTGACGCTCATTTTGTGATACCTACATATAATAATATCGTGCTATTGTGCGATGTAGGTTTTCGTTAAATATTTCCGATACAAAGCGTTCGACTGGAAAACGCATTGTGGTCGAAATATGTTCCCAGCTTGTTGTTCATCACATTTATAGGACCTGCTTGCGTAACTCACTCACAGTTGTCTCGTGTGTAACTGCCAATGATGTGTGGAACAACATAGCTGGAATTATGAGAGCCGCCGCAATAACAGCCTGTGAGACTAAACAATCAACATAGAAGTCATACTGGACGTCAGGACGCTCAATAAAAAGTCTTCACCAGTGATGCCAAATACCACACGTTTCTGAGCACAATACAGAGTGTAGGCGCGTGAGGAATGAACTTAACGGAAGCTTACGACTTGACGGAGAAATATGGTGGTTGAATATGTTCGAACAAATGAGAAATGGTAAATAATGCAGGTGACGTGCGAAAACAATTTTGACTTATTAAATCCACCGGGCCTACGAAAAAATAAGTGAGTGATACTATCACTGAAATAAACGTTACTTTTATCACTAATCTGAATGGTTGCCTCTCACGCTGGGCCGAACATTTTGAAGAACAGTTTAGTTAGGCGCCTGCTGCGAATTTTACTCCCTCATTTGAAGAAGTGTGATCCTTGGCCTGTTAGCGTAGATCCCCCTGATGAATTGGAAAATAAAACATGCATTGAATCCATGAAACGAATCAACGATGCTATGCTCGATGACATACCATCTGCTTTGTTCGAATAATGTGGACGTGTGCTTATCAGCACATTAGGCAGTCTCCTCCGTGAAGTATAACTATCAGAATCCGTCTCTCTGAGTTGATGCGAATAGCTTATCATATCAATATTTGAAAAATCTTTGCGGAGCTCATGCTCTAATCACCGTTAGATTACTCACAATTGCATCATCAGGAGACTATTAGAGTCCATATGCCTTCGAATATTACGTTCGCATCGGAAATCACAGATATGAAAGCTTCCCTACCGTCGAAGGCTGTGTCTACCACATGATCACTCTTCGACGGATCTTAGAACTGCGGCACGCTCATCGACAGTCAACAATAGCCAATTTTCAGACTTTGAAGAAGCATTCGATTCGGTCAATCGAAATGTCTTGTTTAACTCCTTGCTGTGCGAAGGCGTTCCACAAAGTATGTTAACATACTACGTGCACTTTATGCTCATACACCCGGATGAGTTAGGGTTTGCGACGAACTCTCTCCTAAATTTCACAAGACTAGTGTCGTCCGACAGGTTTGTACGATTTCTGCATTTCCGTTTACTTTTGTAATTGATACTATCATGAAATTATGCAGCGACGGTGCATAATGCCGGGGGGCAAGCTTCTCGAGTTTTACTGAGGTGATGTACCAATTCTGCTCTTCAATTTGTAAAAAGATGCACAGGCAATAAAGAACAAGGTATTTAGTATTGTTCCCGCATTTAGAATGCGATTTGCACCCTGTAAGTGCAGTGTTCTGATCCAGGATATCGATTTATCGAACAGCACTTAATTACTTGCAATTTGGTCTATTGAAATGGTAGTTCGCTCAGCGTATCTCGGTAGTTTTGTCAATAATTCTGCATTGTTAGATAACGAGGTCTCGCCACGCATTTTTAAAGCGACCGTAGCATTACGCCATCGAGGTCACCTCTGGTGTCAGAAAGGACTGTCTTTAATACTCAAGGGTAGAGTCTATAGAGCGACAGTTCAGGCTGTGTTACTGTTTGGCTGCGAAAGGTATACATTACGTAAATAGCACATATGGCATCTCCAAGTATTTGACTTTCGACGTCCCCGTAACCTTCTATGAGTTAGCTGTTAAAATCGCATACCCACCGACGATCTAACAAATAAGTTGTTGGGTAGTATTGTTGATATAGAGAAGCAAATCAACCTGCATAGATTACGCTTGTTGGGTTCCCTCCTAATGAACCGCCGAATTCTGAACAAAATTATTTTTAAGACGTAACATCCTGATTGGCGTGAATCTCTAGGTGGCCAAACCGTCACATGGTGGAAGCAGTTGAATTCTTTAATGGTAAACTTCCCAAAGTCGGCGCAGCGCGTCTTCCAGGCTGGTATCTTCGCAATGAAATGTCGCAATGGATATTTACGCTTCAAGATATGTCCCGGATCAGTGTGGAATGAGGTCTTGCGCTTTGAATGGAATCATAGTGCTTGCTCAACCTTGCATGTTTCCAAGTGGATGGACGAGAAAAGCTTTTTCATGACGCATGACAGTGAAAACCGCAAGGAAGCTGCCATGCTGATTCCTTTTTCTTCGTTTACAAAATTAATTGAATGCATGTTCTGCTTGAAATGTAGGCACCTCTACCATTTTTTTTTGCTCACTCTTATATTAAATCCGTAGCTATTCAAGTCCCAGCCTTCCACATTTTTTACGAATCGAAATTTTTCATTGTTATGTGGCAGTTCAGCTTTCGTAACGCGCTACCGGTATGATGATTTCTTAAACGATGATATATCAAGTTTGTTTGGATCAATGGCTTTCTTGATACCATCATAAAAAAACTCGACAATTCAGAGTATCCATCTAGAGGATTTTTGGAATCGGGAGCTCATCCTCAATGCTGTCCCGGCTGTGACAATGGTAAAACCAGTGGGAAAGTAGTAAACAAATCTAAACATGCAATTTATTGGCAGTGCCATCATTTCTTTGATGAAAAAGTAAAAAAATTAACCAATTGGTTTACCGTTTCCTCAGTGCAGACTTCTGTCACTGCAATCACCAAAATCCGAAAATTTGCGGTCATCCGCCGGAGAAGGTGAGGTTATATTACACACACATTGAACCAGTGGGTAATTGGTCAGCAAATTGAAACACGAAATACTTTGTTTCGGAAAACTAGCGTAGATCTTTCTGAACAGTGTCATGCTTTGACTAGAATTTTCGTAGACCACAGAACACTGCCCTGAAAACTTGAAGTTAATGCTATTTAACAAAGTGTGGAATTATCTCACTACTACGATATTCTTTGAATTCAACGTAATAAAACTTGAGTAATATATCATGTTCGACAACAAATGAGCATTTATTTGAAAGATAGATCGCATGTGACAGATTAATGTGATCATGACAAACCGTGTTTAGGATGACGAGGTTTCCAGTTTACGCTATCTACTTACGAAATCAAGGTCCCCTAGGAGCAGAGGAAATGTGGAATTGCCTACGAATCATGGACTTCACGCGAACAGAACAGTTTTAGATTTTTCAGAACAGAATGAATAAAAGTGTATGCAAAGTGTGAATATTGAGGGCACAGTTATTTCAAGCAGAATGGATTTTTTTTGAAATACTGTCACTCTTCCCGCCCAATCATTCTGGAACGATCTTCGATAAGGTATCGTTTCAATTTCCGCATAACCAATTCTATTTGTCTTCTCATTCGATTCAAATCTTTCTTAAACATTCTCACACCTCTTTTTTGCCCCTTGAGTAGTTAACCTTCTTCTTCATCTTGCTTTTTGCGGAGTTTTCTGTTTGAGGTTGCTTTTTTGTGAGCTTTGAATGTAAATCCAACCAGTCGGGGCGAACTTCCCTTTCTACAATGATCGATAAACATCGATATGTGAATCAAAATCTCGCAAACTAAATCAACAAGAATAAACCATACCGGTTCCACAAGGCATGTGGTCTGAAACAAAAACACACATTGGGACATAGTATATAGAGTTCTAACTACTGATATAACTTGAATCATCATTTAGAGATGATTTTCTTCCTTACTTTGTCACAGCTGTTCGAATCTACAATCTCCAGATAAGTGTCCCCATATGTGTTTATTGAACGCAAATGGAAACGAGTAAAATAACCTTCATCGAAACCAGAAAAATGTTTGGTAAGCAAGAGTTTCTATAAGCTTAGACAACGGCGTCGCCGAGAAGATGAATATAATCTTGAATAACGCAGATATACGTGTAATGTGGAAAAAGAGGCATAATGCACATATTATGTTATGTTTTGACATCACGACCATTTAAGGTTGAACTGGGAAGTGCATGTACGAGACCTAGTGCAAAAACTGTCTGGGTGTTTACGTTGGTCAAACGTCTAGAGAACACTTCAATATTATAAACGAATACAGAAAATGAATCGGAAAGCAACCGGGCCATTCTTGTAAATTTCAAGCACTCACTCGTGATTATGTCGAAAGCTTAACACATATACAATCTTTATATGTTACCTCGATCAATCGGAAGCATTCGACCGCGTGAACCACAGAATTCTCTTGCATAAGCCGGAAAGTTCTGATATCATTGGCAAACAATCAACCCGGTCGCCATGGTTTAAAGAGTATTTGCGAGCTTGCAAAGAATATACCATGAAGCTACAAAAGTTTTGCGTCGAAATCTGCGGAAACCATACAATGAGCGGATCAAACAATTGTATTTATTAGATTAACAACGTCGTGATATCAGCAGGATTTGCCACGGTGTCTCACCGGAGTACGTAATCCTGATCAAAAAGCTGTACTGCCACACCATCGGCAAAGTTAAAGCCTATGGTGATATATCCGAGGAGTTAGTGATTTGAACCGGGGTTCGTCAAGGATGTCAGAATCTGTCGAGGTTTTCGCTCCCAAACTCGATGAGTTGATGACGAATGATGCGGTATGTAACTGTCCCTATTATTTTTGAAATATTTTACATATGTTTCTATATATTCTATATACCTTGTCATCCTATGGTTATTGTTGAGCATTCTGCTTTTTCTACCATAAAATTTCATGAGATCCTGAGTCCTGGTTTATGTCCGATTTTCCCATTCATATTCAACATTGCGATTGACGATGTCATGCAGGCAGCAACAGCCCAGCTACCAATTTGTGGAGTTCGACCTTCTTCCCGGTCGACGAGTTATGGATTTGGACTGTGCTGACGGCATTGCTGTCCTCGAAGAGGATGCTGGCGCCATGAGAAGTTCTTCATATCTAGTTGTTGATCAGTTGTCGCTGTATTAATTACTCTCATCTTCCTTAAAATTCAGAATATTCATACAAGATTGGACAGACTCAACACTTGGTTTGACGATGGATGGCCACAAAATGAAAGTGGCTTACATCTTCACCTGCGTAAGGAGCTGCATCACCACTAGGGGCGTTATCGGAGCTGAAATCACTCCACGGATCAAAAGAGCACGTCATGCTCTTGCTGGGCTACGGCATCTGTGGCGCCGACGCAATGTTGGGACAGATTGTACCAGGACACCATACAAGCAGTTCTACTGCATGGCTGCGAGACGTGGACGCTGCGGCAAGTCGATAGTAAATGATTATAGACGTTTGATCATCGCTGCTTGCGGAGTATAGCTCGTTGGAGCTGGCAACAGAAATATAAAAATGATGACGCCAGATGGGCAGTCCTAAGCGATCGCTCTGCGCCAATCTTCGATCATATATTCATGTGCCAGCTCAGATGTCTGGGGCACGATCTCGGTATGGTTGAGCGACGCCTTCCTTACCCAGCTCTTTCAGTTCTTTCTGAACCTGACTGAGAACGTTGCCGTGGCGGACAAAGCAATACATGGCGAAAGACCCTCGAGCGTCTAACAACCTCGCTAGCAATCGTGGGAACATCGCGCATACTCGGCTGGGGTCCGAAGGACCGTGAAGATATGTGGCTGATAACAGTAAGTCTGATCGCAAATGAAAGGAACCAGTGGCGAGAATCCGGGCGTGCCTGTGTTCCTGTTTATGAGTGACCCTTTCTCATTCCAAAAAAAACAAAAAAGATGCAAAACGTAATGTGTAAACACACAGACAAAAAATTCCCCTTTTTTCTTTTTTTTCTCCAATCATGTACCTTCTACATGGTATACGTTTTGGCACTTCGTCTGTAAAGACTCGTGTGATCATGAATAAATGATGAGAGACCACACAGTGCATCTCGATTACTTTAAAGTCATGAAGCGATATGTGGAATCATATAGGAAATGTCTTTATCTCGGGTGTTAAAATAATGAAAGCCGGGAAAATACGATCAAAACTGAGTTTGGTGGCCGATATCTCCATAACGTAAAATCTCGTTCTGCAGCTAATGGGAATTATTGCGAGCGGTTAATTTTTCCAACGGCCGTTTATCACAACTGCATTTTTTAATAAACAAATAAGGGATTACATCGCATGATGGGGAGCTTTATACTATCATCTTGATGACAATTATCTATATAAAATAACATGAGATTTTACGGTTATTACAATTGCACAAAAATATTATGAATACACGATCCGTCATAAAAATTAAACAATCGTTCACCATTCAGTATCCATAAACCTGAAGTCAAATATCTGAAATGAGTTTAATGACTGAACTCATGTATTCCGATGTTGAATATTTATGGCATGAAATCTGATTTATACTACTTACAAACGCTTAGTAACATCAATTTTGAAAGACGTGCTACATAATCAAGTATACTATTGCTAGATAGAGAATGTCAAGTTGTATTGAAGTTAGTAACGATAGTACGTTTCTGACACCGATTATAAAAATATAATACTGTACCACCCAGTCAAAATTAATGTCGACTCACCACAACAGGTCAATAGATACATTTGCAATTTTACTTCAAATCTCTCTTCCACACGCGACCGTTTTAACGTCAAATGACAATGCTGTTGATTAAATGGATCGATCATGATGAAGACAGCACGAATTATTAGGATTTATATTCAGCAAGAATTTAACAACAATGTAATTACAAGTCTAATTTTCATGCATTTCCGTCATATACACACCATGACCTGTTTAATGCTGTTTGCCCCCATCAGGTAGGGTCTGTAGGATCAGGATCTGCATGCGCTTCAAACATTAGATGAAGAGTAAACAAGGCAAACCTCCACAGGAGGTATAAATCTCTCTCTTATGTTTTAATATCAATGTATTTATTATGTGCGCGCAGTATAATATCCTTTTATCTCAACTGTCTGTTTGCGGTTACGGCAAAGGCTGGGTCACAAAATGTGATAGATTATTTTCTTTTTACGCTGAATGTCCATCGCAATTATTTGTTCTGCAAATAGCAGAGAACATCAAAAAATTGCCTACATTTAATTAATTCGGCCGTGCTCAAAATTAATGTTCACATGCGTCTTTATTTTCTTCAGTCAGCACGGAACCTTTTGTTTTTGGAACGTTTTAACATGTCGCGAACATGTAAGCGAAGGACGTTTGATGCCCTCACACGCACTAAATGCTGCGAAATATTTCTATTTTGGAGGATAGAAAATTTGCTGCGCCGGTCAGAAAAATGCGAGAGAAAACTCATACATGGGGGTTAAAGAATCGCGCAGCATGACTTTTTCACCAACATCCATCACAATCACAAAGCCTAATGACTGCAGACGAAACCGAAGCTGTTTTGATTTTGAATGTGACTAGCATTCTCAAATTTTCTTATCACAGTGCGACGTCCTTCTTATTAGTATCAAAATTCTGTGTTTGAACTATTTTGATTAACTGAAAAATCGTTTTAACGAATAAAGTTTCCTTCTTTTTCATCTTCAGATCACTATTACAGCATTGATTTTGTTAGGTGACAAAGCGGAAAAACCGCAATGCCCAGCTACGTGTTGTTCACGAAATGTCAATTGTAGCACAGACTTCAGCGTGATTCAACAAGTTTCATTTTATTATCCCAAGATTGGACAACTGAGAGAAGAGCATACAATTATTCACTAATTGTTTTGGCTTTTTTTGGTCGATGTCAACCATGGATGTGCGTCAAAGTAGAGTTAGGTTTTCATCAGCCACAAAATTTTAAATGTCTGAACATTCGATTCAGGAGGAACGTACTCTACCACATGACCGAGTGCGATAGACACCACTCAGACGAATGTTGTCAAACGCAAGTTCGTTTCTACCCGCTGAGGTAACGTCGAGCGCTTTATATCTTCCCGAAAACGTCTTTTTACATCATGTGCGGTCTTTTCAATGTTAATATTCTTGATTTCAACTCAGATAAAGCGAGACATTGAGAATACGAGCATTTTCATTTTGTACATATCACTCAGACATCTACCGTAGTAAGGTAAACATGTTGTTTATATCAGCGTTTGGAAGCACTTTAGCATTTGGTATCTTTCCCATCCAACATATATTTAATATACGGCGGATGCTTTGTAAATCAATTCTACTTAGCTTTACAAATTATTGCTTATACAAATCGTCCCTCAGAAGGGTTTTTTTACTGAAAGGACACACTGCTGTTGATGCTGCATTCTAGGTATTTTTATTCTATCCATGTCTTTGTTAATTGGAACGGTTTACCGTATACCGTTAATCACTCGCTCACCCAACTTGCAGGTACTTGAAACTAAGTTGGACAAGGCTCTATTATTCGTTTTTTGGATCACAATAGACCGAGTGATCTAATTTATGGGTGTGTTTATGCTATATCCACACTTAGTTTATTTTCATCATATGGATGTTGTTTTAAACAAGAAATACCTTGAGTTACCTCGAAACTCTTTTCACCCATGAATTGAATTCTACCATATTCGATTCAATCGAACGCACTGTGAAGGATGTTTTGTGTGTTTGAGTAACGGCAGCCAAAATGGAGTCTAATCACTACTGAAATTAACGTTAAACATACTTCGAATATCAATAAATGTGTTCCGAAATTCATCATAAGTGGAATGAGAAAAGAGGCAAATAATTGTTAACATGAAAGCAAACAAAAATGGCCAGCATTCATTGTGCTCACATCACCTGTATTTGAACATAACATACCGTTGAATTACACGTTGCCTGTATCCGATGAATTCTTCAAACAGTCGAATAGTAGTGAACGAATAAATTTTCTTCCATAAAATTTCCAATATATATGTTTACATCGATCAAACGAACAACAAAGTGCTTTTGCAAGCTAGTCTACGAGACCTGTTTACTTTACTACGACAGCGTCGCCTACGCTGTCTCGGATATGTGTACTGAATGAAAAATGGTATCATTACAAATATGTCCACTACGACGAGAGGAAATCACGATGTTAATCTTGGGTACAAATTCGTGTGCAGGTGTAATATAGAAGCTCCCTAAATTGATGCTACGTGTCTTGAAACCCTTGTTTTTGACCACTCAACTAGAGGCGCGTCACGTCCAAGCTGAGGGAAACCATATACAGATGTTTACTGCTGAAGGTCGATCCCGTCGCAATCGTGCGAATGACGTCAACCGACCAAGTACTGCATACTGATGTGAGTGCTTTGGGAATGATTGGCACTGTCGAATGGGATTGCTCAGTCATTCAAAAAGCTGCAGATCGTGATATCATTGCGGGCTAGTCAGGTTAATATATAATCGATGTCGATCGATGGCTGCCAACACCAAATATAATGACTTGGCTAACATTTGTATTACCCTTTCACTGAGTAAATCTGTAGTATCAAAAATCCTAGTCGCGCTTCTCGAAGTAATATCTGAATGTCCACATACAATTGAAATCGGCTAAGAACATCAGACTAATGTTTCGAAGCTCTCTGTATTGTTATCTAATGCATTTTCTTTTTTCAAATGTTCACATCTCACTCATCAGGCCAATCACGTTTGGTAGTCATTCCAATTTTCTTTGAAAAAATCCGACCTGGTCGCATGCTTATGGGGACTCTTATCAGCAGGCATGCTTCGAGTGAATACCCAGAAAGATAACCGTAGTCATCTGAGCAGAGGCGATTCTTTACCACAATGGGAGTGACATGTGT
Source organism: Atriophallophorus winterbourni (assembly GCA_013407085.1). Lineage (NCBI taxonomy): Eukaryota > Metazoa > Platyhelminthes > Trematoda > Plagiorchiida > Microphallidae > Atriophallophorus > Atriophallophorus winterbourni. The sequence goes on from JACCGJ010017331.1 coordinate 82,709, forward strand.
TCTCGAAAAGATTTGATCGCACATATGGTGTCATGTAGCATGCCGTTAAGGTTTAGCACCGTGGTTTCAACACAACAATTCTTACTTACGTCCAGCGATTAGTAAAACCCGCGACAATTGGGGTCTACCATACACATTCCTTTACATGTGTTCGGTTGCAGGATAGCCCTATTGACGCTTCCCTTGTCTGTGATATTGTTCTGATGCAGTTTTCAAACGAGGTCGTTGTTCGGGCATATAGGTGCAATTGGATGTTCAATTGGTAAAACAATACACCGATCCTCAAGGGCTCGGACGATGTACACAAACGCAATCAGTGATGCGTAAAAATTCAACAATTAGTTCGCGGTTATTCGCGAAAAGTGGTAAGCTCGGGTGCGACACGCCTTGAAAAATGCATATCGATATTAACAGCGGATTGGTCGATTAAATATGGAATTGTAGTTTTATCGGATGATCGATTCATCCCTGCTCGAATGAAGCTATCTAGATGAATAGAATGGCGTGTTTTCAGCTGTACACAAGGACTCGACGATTTATGGTAAAACGTTTATACTATACAACTCCACACGATATGAATACAAATGTGAAATATATAATAGTAGAAAACTAATAGAGGATATCGAATGCTAGGGTCACGAATCATATTTTTTGCATGTTTGATTCCAAATCTGCTTCGAACAACGCCAGAAAAAAGAGTACACCTATTTTGGAGGAGGGCGAAAAAGTGGCGACGAACAATAATTACGGGAAATTTAGATGTGAAGAAATAACGTACGTCCGCCTATCACCTACCTATCACACCCAACAAGCAAGTGTTTCAGTTAATTTCCTCCGATAGACAAAGTTCAATACTTCCGAGTAATATCGCGTCGGAAACTCCTTTGGGTGAATCACATAGACTCAGAGGTCAAAATATTCCGGCCTACGAAATATTGCGAAGACATATCACTGACTGTGTTGCTATGTAATAGAATTTATAAAAATGAACAATATATTTTCTGAGACATGGAATTTCAGACTTCTACCGCATACTACATCGTGGCGCAAATGTAGATGTTCATTATCTTTGGTTTCGTTACCAGCGGAAATGTTTGAAATATTCTATGTTTGGCAGTTTATCGCTTTTTTAAGAGCATCACTCAAAGCCATGTTGTTGATCCGTCTTACTGTTTTAAATGCATTATTTGTTCTTGCAGCTTCAAACAGACGGGGTGTTAGTAAGAACCTCTTATCCGAGTGCATTTGTTAAAAGAGGTTCTATGAAGTGTCTGAATCTAGTATCTCTCTGATTCGACATTTGTATAGAAACATCCTATAAATTTAGTAGTGTTCAATTCATGAACTTTTATCAATGGTTGTGATCGAACTCAGACATCTCTTGAGCAGGTACGTCAGCAGGATTTTTTGGAACGCCTAGAAGTACAATACGTCTTGGGTTATTTTTTCTCAATATTTCTTCAACGACATTAACATAATGGCAGATATGTATGGATAAGGCATTTAAACTCTGAAACACCTCTTATCAGATAAGCATTTAGGAGTAATTTTTCCACGTCCTCCGCAGATTGCAGCGCAATTGATATGTGGTGAGTATCACACTTGAGAAGATAATTCGATGGCCGTTGTTCTAACTACAGAGTTATACCACACAGCAAATCCATTATTTTGCTTATATTCCAACAGTCTTTCGAATCTAGGTCACGTTTGCATACATACCACTAGGGTTATTAACCGCCAATAGTTTTTAATATTAAAGTCGCTGATTCCCGCAAAAGCTTAATCATTTTATTCACCATCTGCGCGGTCATGTTAGCAAATGTTGACCTGTTTGAATAAAATGGATTTTGTACCGGCTCTTTGCCAGTAACCTTCAAGTCACGTAACGATGGTGCCATAATGACGTCTGTAACAGTTCATTCATAATTTGTCAAAGTGATTACATTTAGATTATACACGTCCTCATTTCATGTTCAGTGGTTTGTGCCTCCGAATTTGGCGATGTTTGTAGTAGACGAAATAAACACCGGGACACTGATTCCCATAAATAATCAAAACCATATTCGACGCCGTTGATTTGCCGCATTTCGCATGGATTTCAACGAAGTAGTGTAACACGTGAGACACTTCGTTATAGAACGTCTACAAGCAAACTGATGCGTTTTTTCCGAGTCCATACTGTCAGCGATGCGACTAACACTGCTAAGTTGTGTGTGCACGAGCAGTGATTCTGCGAGCGATCGATGAGGAATATCATAAGTGAAACAAATATGCGGTGATTACGAATATGAGCAAAGACAGAATTTAATCCTGCAACACACTCCAGTAGTTCATCGCACGATGTTCAAAATATAACCAGTCGATAGTGAAGACTAAGGTCATTCCGATGTTTTTAATCCCTTCGAGGTTTTCGAAATCATCAGGAGCGTTGAAGGCGTACCACCAATATCGAATACGTTAACGAGAGTGTGATATTCAGTAATCTGATTTTGAGTGAACTCCAAAAACGTATAATAAATTCACGTACATGTGAGTTTATGAACAGTATATGATAATAATTAAGGGCCCAAAATATGGCGACTGCACGACACGATGGAGAGTCTAGTCACGGATGTTGTGTGTGTGAGAATGCTGCACAAACAATAAAACAAGTGTTTTTTTTGCCAGAAACGTGGGCAAAATCTTTTTTTAAGATTGCAGTTTGAATTATCAGAAAATGAAACATATGTGGTTGTTGACCTCGTACGGTCGATTGATACTATGGATGTTTATCATTGGCGCATGACAGTTCACATATACTAGAAAAACTAGAATACCTACATAAAATAAACAATATATTCTGCACCGCTTGGTTTAGCAGGTGAGAACACGATCTGCAATCTCCGAACATTAACAAGACGCCCAACATATAACCTCTAATATAAGAGGTCAAATGATCTTCTTAACACGTTGTGAACTGCGAAAATAGCTTTTATGTCTTTTTTGCAAACGACATTTTACCGAAAGTGCTGTCTGCATATCGATCGACATTCAGAATGCAACATAGCATCTTCCGTATATTTTTCGGGATACGACCATTTTTCTTTCTGTAGACGTGGCCAAGACACAGCTAGCGGCGCTGCCATAGTGGAACAAACATTCTCGGTAGATCAGCCTTTGAAAACACTTCATCTTTAGTCACTTTTTTCATTCATGATATGTTGAAGTTACGACGTATGTTTCGTAGGTGGAAAGCATTCCGCTCCCGTTCGTGTTATGCGTGTGTGGTCCAGGTTCAACTGTGTATTGTGAACCATTTTGTACGCACGAACTTTATACTAACATATTTTTCACGACAATCAAATTGCGGATACCTGAAACTCGAGAGTTTTTTTTCGGGACAAAATGATAGCTGGTCTGTCATTCAGCTTGTCGATTTTGCTCACTAGAGAGAGATTATCTTTCATGGTCGAACCAATATATGGTTACCGGTTCAAGTTGACAGTTTCCACCACTGATGATTGGAGGTGATACAATCCTTTGTACAAGGACTTTAGCCTAAGTGATCCTGATTGTTATCCCAAACTCTTTGCATAGACACGATAAAAAGTCCAGTAAAGACTTGCGGTCTCGTTCAGATCGGCAGCACAAATGGCTGCGTTTGCGGCAAACAGCAGGTCATAAATTGGCACATATCGCGTTTTGAATATATTGAACAGTTGCACAGAGCGAAACTAGCTTCCATTTAACTTTTAAATATGTGAGATGTTGCGAATAGGTTAGGATTCCCTGTTTCCATACAAACTGAATTAACAAAAACTGGAATGGACAACAAAACAAAAGGAATGATCAGTAGAAGCTTTATTAATTGCCTGCAATGCGAAGCAGTGTGAAATCGAATTTGCCTCAAACTAGATATGATTCAGCGTATTTTCGGACATTTTTCCTGGGATTATTCTTTCTGTTCATGAATACGCAAATTAACCCAGTGTAGGAATAATCAGTGCAAGCTTAGGCACCGTGGCCTAATAAAGAGAGGATTCAAAATAGGCAACTAAATTGATTAGCTGTCTTCGAAACCCATCACATGAAGATCGACTGATTTATCTCAATTTGGATAGTCTGCCTCGCAAAAGTTTTCCATTTGATTTAATCCGAACATATGAAATAATGAACTCACGGATGCACCCTTTGAGGCATCTATTTCGCCACTTGTCAAACCAGGCCACACTTACTTACCCACTGGCATATGATATTCAACATTCTCACCCGAACTCCATTAGGGATTTCTATTTGGTGCGCGTTTGTTTCTTATAGAACTCCTCGCCGCCAAATGTTGTTTAAGCATATATTTGGAGGATTTTCTAGACAAAATTGTTGTATAAGCATCTAGTTGAATGATTTTCTGGAACAAGTTGGATATATTCGTGCGTACTAACCCACCCTACACCCCGCTTGTGTAACATGACGTTCATACAAACAAATATTTTTCTATCATAGCGATGAAAATACATGACATGTTTTCATAACTGAAGCTACGAAAATATATTGCAACAAAGTGAGTGTTATGTCTTCGCAATGTCCCGTACACCAAACGATTGATACGTCTGGTTCTATGTGTCTTTACTCAGAGAAGGATACTACGAGATATTATTCTGAATAACAGCATTGTGTCCGACGATGGACATTCACTAAAACACTTGCTTTGTTGGTGCAATTGTAAGTGTCTCGCGGATAAAACATTCTAATGTACGTCTCTTTCACCCATATTAGATGTTGACGTCATTTTATTGTCAAACGTGCTATATTTCTTTGGTATTTTTAGCCATAAACATGATATGGACTATCCTAGCCTGAAGATGTTGACAGCGAAACAGGTCTTAAACATGCAAAAAAATAAAAATAAAAGCAGAGAAATTAATCAAGTTGAACGCGATCAAATTATTACCAAGATGGAAAAGTGACTTGAGTTGTGATTTGATTAAGTCTAACGGTGGCAGGAGCTGTTTGTTACTTCAAATCAAACTTTTTAAAGAAATCCATTTCAAACCATTCTTCATTACTTCTATTTTTTTACGAATATGATCACGCCTGTATTTGATACGCTTTGCCAATCTGGCCTTCTTTGATAAAATGATTGAGCATGGTTTCTAGGTCGCTTTTCCGTTTGCACGATCCGGGCCGCGTGATTCAAACACGAAAAGCTATATCTTGGCCTCTTTCGGATGTGAAATAGCAATAGTTCAGTAATCATGCATTCCAAACACGGTTCATTTCATGATAGCATCATACGGTCTTTGAATTCACAACATCGTGACCATTAGCAACAGCTCAGTGTTTGCGGTTCCGCCATGGTTCACGCAGACTTCAATAATCTTTTCACAAACAACATGACACAATTAACAGGTACATTAGGATAGAAAGACGAGAGGAAATCTATATCCGATGAATATTCAAATTCTATGTGAACAAATAACCTAAATTTATTCACAGCAGAATCTTGTTATTTGCGGATCTCATTAAGCTGTAGACGAAGTACGCACAACTGAGTAATGCAGCTTCGGCTGAAATTTAATGCCTTACAAGCTGGTCACTTCGGAATGAACTTCCTTACAATGTTAGAAAATGCATGGTATTAACTGTGGGAAGACATTCCGACTTCTTTCGCACACTTGATTACCATATTCCTGAAACCAGTGAAAAGGAGTGAAAGTTAGGTGTTTGGGTGACCATGACTTCGAAACCGTCACACAACGCCACAGCTGCCTATGAAAAGACGTCAAAAATATTTTTCCTGCTAAAACGCGTGTTCTATAGTTTCCTCGAGCAAACTGTTCATCGAATAATAAATACGCACTTGATGCCGAACATTGAGTATGATGTTCTAGCATAGTCAGAATTGCATCAGCATATTGCAGAAAATTTATCATCGGACCTACAATATCGTATGTGGTGTAAAGCACAAAAATACGAAGTTCGTATTACAGGTTCTAATCAATTTTACTCTCGCTATCGCCATTTAAGCGGTGATATGATTCTTATTTTCAATATATTGCATACTCCAAACCATCTCAAAAATAAACTATTTACACGACTGCAACCCGTAACCAGCGAGATTCATGATAACACAGTACTTATTTCTGCTTTCAGACTGTACCCACAAAGGTATTTATATTCTGTGCGTGCATGTTCTACCAGGAAATCCCTACCTTGTAATGTTGCTCATTCACCTAACTTTGATATATTCAAATCGAATTTGGACAACTTTTTGTGGAACCATTCAAACATTAGGCTTGAGCATTCTACACAATAGCATCTTTGAAATACATTCCATACATCGGAATAAACGCTATATCTTGACCCCATACACTTACATGTGCCGTCCAACAAACTAAAAAAGTATCTGATATATGGATTTTTACCTGATTCCTGAACCGCTGAGTAGATTCCGGTTATACTATCTATGTTATTCCTAATTTCGATGAACTGTTGTGGTGTTTTTACAGCTATTTGCTTTTTAGACCATTGAATTGGAAAGTATTGAAATAAAAAGCATTTGATTGAATTGAATTGAATGGGATAAGGGTCGAAAATCCATCAAGACATTCAACAAACATCTCGTATTTTGGTGTGTTACCAATATAAATGTGTAGATTGTTCCAAGCAAAACAAAATGCCACCAAAAACAAAATGTCATTTACATTTGAGTCGATTTCCTGACACTTGATTCCGTTAACACTTCTTGGGCAGATGACAAATGCTCAACATTGAGGTGGAATGATAATCAGTCTTACTCTGTTCACGAGTCAATTCGAAATATCGACCACATCGAAATTCATTACAAAATATTTTTTAATTCATTCCTCTTGCTGTTGTGCAAACTTCATTGTTTCCCTGACTTGGTTATCCACATTAAATCAATAGCTGATATGATAAAATTATAATCCATTTCAGACTGGAAATGAATGTGTGTATATGAACCATCGAATGTGATTCCCATTGTGCTTGTTTGAATTGAGTTTGGAATTTGGCAATGGAAAATATAAAGGTCATGAGACACACAGAAAAAAACTGAACCAGGTGGTTTTTTTGTCGAAAAATCTTGTCTCGTCTGTTACCGATTTAGTGAAATGAGCATCGTATTGTTGAGCTAAGTAGTTATTAGATGTATGAGAAGTAGCCAGAAATAGTGATGTTAACCAATGGTCGGATCAGATGGTTATCCGAATAAAATCTCCGTGGAAATATGGAAAACCATACACATTTGTTCCATGTATTGGCAACGGGCATACACAGCAAATGAATTTTCAGTAATCCTGAAAATATAAATTTTGAACCAATGCTCTGAATTAATGCTTTTGAACCAACACGATTGGCAAAATCGTATGACTGAATACGACTGAGGAAATAACGTTGAGCTATACTGAAAAACCGGATAAGATAATGTCAATCATGGAAATAGGAAAATTGATCTATATTCTATAATCCACACGCTCAGAGAACGATTGCTTGAAGTCTCGGTACAAAACAAATAGGAATATAGCATCTGAACTCATTAAAAAAGCATCATTAATTGTACTTCATAGCTGATACGAAACTTGCCAAAATGATGTACTCGAATTTTGCAACGAACCCGCAAAGTGAACCCAATAATGGTGTGTTGTTGCATCCCATTGATCCTCTCTGATTATTCGAAAAAATTAATTCAATAAATTCGGTGTCTGTGGCAATTATGATGCTTAGGAGAAGACGTTCAACAAGGTAGATTTGTGTTTTTATTATCGGTCGTGAATGTTTCTTAGCAAATGACTGACAGTCTGATTCACAAGGGAAGATCTCTCCTAGAGCGCACACAGTAATTTATATTACTGAGTCAATCAGTGACAGTTACACTCTGACACTCAGAAACCGAGAACAATATCGGATTACAAAATTCGTTTTACACCGTGTCTCATAAGTGAGCAAGTTCTTCATTACTCGGATGTTAAATGACAACAGCTTTCATATATCTCTCGAAAAATTGTTCAATTTGTCCACAAGTCGTATAAATACATCAGCTTTCCATACTATTGATTACATCCTGTGCACATGTCGAAGCATACATAGGCGACAGTGTCGCATTGGGGTGAACGTTCCTTAAAATTCTGTTTCAGATATCAGTTCAGCATCGTTTAATTTATTCATCCACGAAATGTTGAAAATTATAACGCATACTAGTTCAATGAAACTCATTCAAATTTCTAAGTAAGGTAGAGCGTATAATAAACACGCAATGTGTACTATCATCTTTGTATTTAAGTCAACTCGCAGTTTCCCAGGACAAAACACGTTAATCGGGAAAGGATAGTTTCTGATCTGTCGATTCACTTATCAATCTCTGTGTCTAGCAAGAGTTTCTGTGTGAGGGTTTAACCACCTTTTGTGAAATATTGTACTGGATCATGCTGACAGCTGAAAACAAGTTATGATCGAAGGCGATGCAATATTTTGACCTAGAAATTTGTTATCTCTCATGCTGACTGTTATTCCAAAGTCTCAGTATGCTGTCTGATTACACATGTCAGCGACATTACCGCGGAAGTGTGATAGGTCGTTAGTGAGCTCATTGCCTTGACTCAGAAGACCAGAACGATATTGAAATATGTGCCTAGCTGAGAGGGGAAGTAGTGTACATGTTTATGTTGTTTGTAACTCGGTCATTTGTACAAAAAATGATGGGAGGCGATGCCATCCTTTGCATGAGGAATTTGGTCTTCTTTCTGATGACTATTCTTCTAAACTCTTAGCATGATGACTGATTAAACACGTCAGCGACATTACCGCTGAGTCGAACGATAGGTCGATATTCAGCTTATTACCTCCAGTGAGAAGACTAGAACGATATTGAAATATGTGCCTACGTTGGAGGGAAAGTAGTGCATAAGTTTATGTTGTTTGTAACTCGGTCACTTGCAAGGTTTCTATTGTTCGATTCATTTTCTGGATAAGCTCAAATTAAAAAACACCGCTCTAACGGCACGTGTCACATGTAGTCAAAAACAAATATGATGAGCTCTGCGCATCACACATGGTCTCCAATTGACCTTGCAAATCTGTTTTTGCTGACAGAAGAGTGGATAAAAGCATTTAACAGAGGCTAAAAAACCAGTTTTCTTTCGGCAGGTAGAGCAAAATTTGCGTACATTGTTAGCAGGAATACAGATTGATAACAAAACCACTTTTCAGCTCTTACGACATACGATGCACCTTCAAGGGAAACAACTACTGATTGTGTCTGTTTTATGCTAATTATTTTTCTTGTACTGCGTGTTTTTGTAATAGCTTGACTGGTCCACTACAACCTTATTTTAGCCACTCCTCAGATTCAAGAGTTGTCGTGAAAATGTAGCAATTGTTGCATAAACAAAAACATGTGGTTCATCATATGATACAACACATCTTCATACATATCAACAGAGATGGGGCTTTATTTTTCTTGTGTGTATAATAGCACAAAATCCTGCTGATTTCGAATGAATAGAGAAGATTTACTTTTGGCTGATTTTGCTGGTGGAGAGATCCGCCGAACTCACTGGCGGGCTACAACATGCATCAAAATATAATAGCTCATTAAACCATTTGCCGTCTTGCCATGGTTTCTAATTTCGTCGATAAGTGAACTTGAACTAATGGTAACAGAAATCATCAGCTTTCACATAGGCAAGGTTGAAAGTGCGGACCATGTTTACTGTTCTCTGAACGACGCCTCGCACATCAGGAAGGGAACAGAATCAGGTCTTAATAAGAAATTGCTGAAAGTTATCAGAAAACTGCTAATCTTGAAACGAATCAATATTATTAGATAAGTACGTTGCTGTGATGAGTAAAGACTGCATGAAGAAGATATTGCTAGGAAATACGGTCTACTGGAAGCAGCATCAACGAGTAGCACTGTAACCAAACGAATTTCAACTGTCAATCAATAGTGTGGGCAATCTTTGTGACGCGTGCATTGCATGACGTTTGATATCGTCATCACAGAACGGTTTTTGAAAGTGTGTTGCAGATATAATATGTATTGTTATCGCGAGATTTTGATGCTAGAGTTAGGGCATATTATTACTATTTGGTAAACAACATATGTTCTGGAAAAATAGCAAATATGATAATGGGATTGTTATACCTGTGGTGTGTTGCACCAGCCCAGCCGTCAGTCAGAAAACACAACCGAACTCGAAATCGTGTATCTGCTGAATAAATGAATAACACAAATTTGTACAGTGAATGATATCCAGATTAGGAACGAACTATTGAACTTGATTGATAAGTAGTCGATAGATCGTTCAGAGTCAATGATCGATTCACGATTACCGATCAATGTGTTGCACGCAAGGCTTGGCACGTTCGCTGCTCCGCAGCAGGGATCGCGAAATGAAGTTACGCCCACAGTTCAATCTCTTTTTCCGCCAATGAAGCCCTAACTTTCTCTTGTGAGGAAAAAACATGTAAATTGTACTTCTCACGAAATCAAACGAGAGCATAGCGTATAACAATCACCATTTCCGGTTCGTAGACATCAAAACTCTGCTAGACGAGACTCCACCAAGCAGAACTGACTGACAAACGAATGATCGGTTTTAGTACGATCTGCTTACCTTATGTTGCTGTGCCGTTTGGACAAGACTTCCCATCCAAGCTCAGCAAACAACTTCATCAGATGCTGCTACCGAAACGTGATATCTATTCAAGAAATATAAATGCCATGTAGTTCCTGTCAACAACTGTCAGACGACAGCTCGGAGCCAGAGCTTCTGAGATAAGTAAAGTCTTACATGAAAAACGGTAGGCGTTATCGGATTTCGAACGAAAATCAACAAATGACCTGCAGACTTCTTGGAAATGTGTCTAACTTTTCCATTACTCAACACTCCAAGGGGTAGCAAAGGTTGACACTATGCACTTGGAATTGTTGAGCGTTCACAAACCCTTGAACTCCTATGTACTTCTACTTTTGATGAGCTCAAAAATCAATCGACCGCTTTGCATGTTGAAATTTTCCCTGTAAAACAGCGTTATTACAGCCTCTTCAACATTATTTTATCCTGTGTTGGCAGAAGGAGTGTTTCCCACAAGAAATACAAGACTTGAAACAATGTAAGATATTCTCAAATGAAGGTTGAGAGGGTGACAACAATTAGAGAAGGATTTTTCTTCTGAATGATGAAAGTAATTTGTTCGTCCCAGTTTCATAGACCTGGATACAAGATTAAACTGATAGGATTTACTCCATAAATAACTTTGTTTTCCGGACGGTAAGATCACACATTGACATGATACTATCCCAGATAAAACTTCAAGTAAAGTGTCGCGGACAGCGTATATCATCAAGCCTTAATTAAATTTATCTACCCATTGCATTTGTCTACGTCGGCATGGAGAGACATTTCAACATGTTTGATTTTATATTTCCCTCCTAATTTCAGTTCAAACTTGTTTTATTCTTTTCACCTTGGAATAAAGCGTTCATTCAACTATAACATTCGGATTTACGAAAATTATTGAAACTCGAGATGTGACTAATAGGGATGTGATCTTGCTCGTTCAGTTTACTCACTCCAGACTTATTCAACATTTACTTACAAGTCAACTTATCATTTTTAATTTCTGAACTATTTTGGGCAAACTGCATGAAAGCGCTCGTTAAGTATCTGGTTGAAAAGTATGTAAATGCGAATGAATTGGTGAGACCCATGAAGATTACAGAAACATAATATCCAACAGGCTCGTCTTGACAACAATATCTAAAATTGACATGGAAGCGCGACATATTTACGATTTGTCAACTGTTTCGAGACCTTTTGGATCCTGATTCTACGGTCCATGTTTATTTTTTGCAAGCAGTACGAATGCGGTCGATGGTTGGTTGTACCAATCTTATCCAACAGTGGCATACACGCGCAACTTGTTTGCTATTCTTCCTGTGTTTCAAGCGCATGCGTATCATGTCAGGACTGTATCTAACTAATGGGTGCATACAGAAGGAAACCGGTCGTTAAATATGTGCTAATAATGCGTGTAAACGAACATTTAGGAACAGGAGTTATTTTGCGAAGCACGCGAAGTAATAACAGGCTTTCTATTCAGTTTTTCGAAAAAAATGTTCAACGTGTATCTATACACTTCGTCATAAAACCTTACTACAAATTAGCTTTATTAGCTAATGTTTAACGTTTATGTGGATGAGCCCCTGGTTAAAAACTTCAATCAGCGAGAGAAAAATATGTAGTCGAACGTTTTATTACTTTTTTGCATGTCAGTTGAATACTGTCAGCATGAACCAGTAAATCATTTCACGCAGCTTGTTACAATTCTCGGTTCAAATTCAGGGTGATCTTCGTATCTGCATTGCCACTTTCAATATTTTCCCAATTGATATATTTGCACTCATCAACTAAAGAACGGATGCAATAACTTGATTGTTTGGAAATCTGGTAACCCGAGATGCCGTTCTCCATACCCTTCCGACTAAACTGTCGTGCTTCCTGCCGTGACAAGCCTTTCAATATAAGTTCCGAGAGACTCGATCCATCTCCTTTAACGATGGACTGATGATTTTGAGACAATGCGAATGAGTTTGATAAAACGTGTCAAATTGGGCGGCCATGTATAATATGTCATTCAACATTCGCGAAAGTATGATGCTTTACTTGGTGAGGATGTTCCGTTGGACATATCGATTGGGAACTGAAACCTTGACATGGAGCTTTCTGGAAGTATATCTCTCAGGTTGGATTAGTGAACTCCTAAGGAGCACGCTGCATTTTCATGAAAAAATTTTGATGAGCGAACATATTGTTAGGTATATTTTGAAGAATATCTTGAAAATTCTATCTGGTAACCTTACCAAGGATTGCGGAAATCTACCTTCAACTTTTGCGGTGGAGGTGTAATGTACTGTGCTGCAAAAAGATATTGTTCTCTTTGATAAAATCTATGACAGAGGAGCGAAGTTATTACGGGTCTTCGCAATATTTTGTAGACCGGAAGATTGTTCCTCCAGGTGCATTTGATATTTTTAATTAAAGAAGGATTCGACGCTATATTAATTTGAGGTGTATGATTGATTTTTTGCTAAGAACATCCACTCAAACACTTTCTTGTTGTATGTGATGTGGATGTTTCGCGCTAACATATCTTATTACTTTAAGTCCCATGTTCCCATATTGAATGTCAATGCCATATTTCCGCTGTACGTGCTCCATTTCTTTGAAATTCCCTACTCCATCCTGTGGCGGACACATCTTTTCTGGCGATGTTTAAGGAGAAATTGTACTTACTTATGCAACAGAACATTAGTGAGTTTAGCATTTGATTTTCTCTATTCCTTTTATAGTATTGCATTTTAACATTTTCATTCATACCGGTATCACGTGATGTTGTGAAGTATTTACCTTTTAGCGATAAATCCTTGAATTAAATCCATTGTTTGATGCTCTCCTACAGAAAACAAAAATGTTTTACTCATTTCAAAATCTCAACTTACTGGTATCTGTCTAAGGGTCTTCATTTGATGCAACATCCCGATTGATATGAATGTGTCCGGAAAATAAATGTATTAACATTTTTCAGTGCTCATTTCAAGTTTCAGTACATCATATATATATATATATATATATATATATAATATATATATATATATATATATATATATGGTGCGTCGACTGATAATGAGAATCGGCTGAGAATGAACTCGTTTCATTGAGACGCAGATGAAAGGCAACAAAAACAATAAGATTTGAGCGCCGTTTAAATTATCACTCAGATGGCAAAGTGACTGGAGTTGTGATTTGATTATTTGTAAGGGTTGCCAGAGTAGTTTGTTTCTGGAAATCAAGCTTCTTCAACAACCAGTTCAAATCATTCCTTATTCCTTTCATTGTTTTACGAAATTCTTTCAGTTTGTATCTGATGCGCCTCGCGAATTTGGCCTCGTTTGATAAAATGTTTGAGCATGGTTTCTCGGTCGCATTTTAGTGTTCATGATCTGGGCCGCGTGATTTGATCACAGAAAAGCATTTCATCGGCTTCTTCAGGACGATCGCGATTGAGTATTATTGCGCTACATTTCACATGTCAACACCCGTGGTCCTCAATATCTCATATGTCAATGTATTTCATTTCGAGTGTTTCTACTCAAGTAGCCATCACGTTTCGCTGGTGTTATCAACTTTGGCGAATTACATATAGCTCAACAGTGTCTCAAATGTCCATCTGTACTTGGTTTTGTGGTAATTCTCAATTGTAACTTGTGGTCGAATTAGAAAACACACAAAGCCATCATATTACAGGCTAGCGGTAATAACCTCGCTGTTAGCGAACTTTTTGGTCTACATTTGGTCGTTTGTCTCACGTTATTTGAATTAGTTGACTTAATGAATAATAACTTTCCCGGTATTCAACGCTATGGCTCTCCATGTATACAATAAAGGCATCGAAATGTTTGAAACGGCGTCGTGATTGTAATGTATCCCGCTTCTCCATAGCAAATGGATTGTTCGTCTGACGAAGTCTCTGGTTATTGAAATGCAACCTGGTATTTGTTTGTTTAGTGAACGTTATTCCTAATTTTCAAGAAGTAAACGGCTTTTAAACAATTTCTCCAATATCATGCGTTAATTAATCCCGGAGAGAAACTGACAAAGCGAATTTCAGAACATTCCTGTAACACTGAGGCAACAGCTGAGGCATATGGGTACCAGCGGACAGCTATTTGTATGGTTGAATAGTTACCTGAGCGGTTGCTATACGTTCGTTTGAGTCAACGGGGTACAATCACGTACTGTGTACAGCTAAAACGTGATATATTTGTCAGTTAGAATTAATTTGCTATTTAATTTTCAAAAACACAAGGTGTTGCAAATAGCTAAGCCATTCAGGTAAGAATATCAATTTAGTAAGATGATTTTCAGCTCGTCCAGATCGAAAAGTATATTGGATCATAGTACGCGGCAACCTGACGAACCGCCTACATTGTGAGGTTATCTACAAGCGAGCTCACAAGCTTCTAGTTATGCTGCGCGAATTTTCAGTCCCTTAGCTACTTGAAAGTTGTGCACCATTATGATGGACTACCTAATTCTAACCATGGATCATGCATAATTATTTTCGTTTCCGTGGATGAAAATTATATATTATTGCTTGATAAAATATACAATCGTTCATCCAAAAATGTAAGTGGTTTTCGGTTACCCACGTACGAGGAACGATCACAACAACTGGGACTCATTACTCCTCTTTATTGAAGCTTTTAAAGTTATGTGATACTAACATACAAAATATAAATAACTTCACACCATCCTTTAAAATATTCATTTAGAATACGGTGAGTCACGATATACACGCAGCTATTCAGCGACACAATCAATCTTGCAATTTCGTGTTACCTGACGCCGATATTTTCATTATGTACGTGTCCGTTTTCTTTGGAATACCCTCATCAAAAACCTTGCAATCGCTTTCCGCATCAAAACATTCATTCGAAATTTGTATACTTATTTACTGCATGACAATTTAACGACGCCTGCTTATTGTCTGATGGTTAGCATTCAACTGGATTATACATGTTTATTTCATACATTTTTCCTGAATGAATATTCTCCATAAAAAGTTAATTCTGAAGCTATGTGCTTTATGTGAACATAAATTATTCAATTTCAGATATCGAATCATACATATTGGCTTTTAGTACATGATGATATAACAATTGACCACAGCAATGCACACTAGAACAGAAATCATTCGCGACCTTCAATAACAAAAGAATTTTACATTAGGAGTTCGTTGCTTCAATGGTGAAACTCACAACGAAGCCACGAATAAATACTCTCATATATCGTATAATATCTATGCCTTTAGAAATCATGCAATAATAGCTTCAGGTTCTGCAACATTCATCACAGCGAATAAGGTCTCTTATAATCAACAGTACAATGATTGCACAATTGACTGACATTCGAGTAAAACACATGAGCAAGCTTCATCACCATTCATGAGATGTCTTCCGAATTACTAAAAAAATAATCTCACTAAACATGCTTATACAGAAAAAAAGTTACAGCTGTCGCTCAATTATGTGTTGTCTTCCAAAGTTTTATCAAACCTGTATTTAAAGTACGGTTACGGTAATGTAGCTCTCTTGCCTACAGCTCGGTCAGAATTCTATCATCTAATCTTCTTTCAACGACTTTTTGAACGTTCTCTGACATGAAGATTAAGGTATGGCTTTCACGTATCATTACTACAAACTCGTTACACTACGTATGAGCACAATCACATGGCTAATTGATTGCTAGTAGATGGAGCTATTTCACAAGTGAGAACGCTTCACAAACAAATCTCCGAGGCAAAATAGTAGCGATGTTCTTTTGCGAATATTCATCGCCAAGTGTCGTCTCCATGTCAGTTTTCTGTTGCAAATTATGCTCCTTGTGAACCTGTATAGACTACAGTTGCTAAATGGAATAAACGCCAAGCGTTGCTCAAGAGATTACCACCTACATAGAACATCATAATGTCCCTAAAATTTTATTGGCACTGTGCTACGGAGTACCACGACTAACGGAATTCCGGTGACAAGTGAATATGACGACCATGAATGTTATCACAGGTTTCAATGAAGGATGTTCTATTGTAAATACACTGCTAATCGCCAAAAAATTAAAACTTCCGGATACGTTAAGCACCAGAATAACAAGAAGATATTACTTGTCATGAACTAACCGATTCTGTTTCGCGGTTTAAGTGTTCTTAATAACGAAACACATTTACTGTTCCTTTAATCGGTTTCAATACTCCGATTTCAGTCGTTTTTGCAATTGAAAAAATCCTAATCAATAAGGCAATTCTACCAATAGTGTTTTCATTGTATTCTATGTATTTCAATGTATTCTACAAAATACATTAATGATTATTGAACGATGATTATCAAAATATGTGTAGTCAAGCGTTGTTTGATTAACATTTGCATTTATTCGAAAAACGCCAAATGGTTAACGTTGAGTGCCAGCATTATGGCTTTGGTTAAGATACATTCCCTAACACAATAGCCACACTGACATTATATATATATCGACATGTCAGCAGGTTGTTGGAAATATTTCGGAGAATATTTGGAAGATTCTTGCTTGTAAGGTTACCACGTATAATGAATGTCTACCTTTGGCTTACAATGGAGTATGTGGTAGAGGTCTAGATTACTTTGATTCAAAAAGATATTGCTCGTTTTGATACATTATATCACCGATCAAAAAAGACATCCACCATAACACGTTTTCTTGAATTTTGTCCTAAAAAAGAAATTCGAACTTATCGTAACTCTTTAGGTGCCAATTTCCCATATCGATT
This sequence comes from Atriophallophorus winterbourni, assembly GCA_013407085.1. Taxonomy (NCBI): domain Eukaryota; kingdom Metazoa; phylum Platyhelminthes; class Trematoda; order Plagiorchiida; family Microphallidae; genus Atriophallophorus; species Atriophallophorus winterbourni. The sequence continues at coordinate 100,070 of JACCGJ010017331.1, forward strand.
ATCACCAACATTTTAACCGTACATACTACATTACATTGGAATTATTCAAATCAATATATGGTTGACTTGCCTTTCTTAGCGATTTCGATATCATAATCAGACTTTCACATGTAAACGAACATTATTCGTCATCCATACATTATGATATACTGTGTTTATGAAATTAAATGCAATTTTATCTAGTGCTTTAAACGCCATGATGTTTTCCAAATCTGATGGATGAATTCTTTCTTCAGTTTAATTTTTTGTTAATTATTGAGCGCGCTTGAATCATAATCTCCGATGAGTCTATACAGTGCTTTCCAGGAAAAACCATCATTCTCGCAGCACACACACCATAGTTGTTACTAGACAGATCGGTTCCATTTATACACTATCTGCCAGATCTATTATCGGTAACAAAAAAAAACAGTTTATGCTGTATTCAAGCTTGCAGTTGTATTTGCTAACGATCCCAATCTCTTAGGGTTTCTTTTTGTTAATCAGAGTTGTATTTATTCTATATTTTCCTCATACGCGTATATCCGTTGTGAAGATATGACATTGAGATTACCATAATCAAGAGGACCATGGAGTCACTTCACAAACGATAAGGTTATCGGAGTATCATTTCAGTTAAGTTTAAACGTTTTTTCTCTTTAATTGTCATGAATATTCCATGTGTTTTGAGCACTATGTTTTCATTTACAACACCGGTTCATATTATATGAACCCGGGGCATAGGAACGAATTTTGCCAAACACTGAGCGTTTGAATGCTAGCTAGAACACCAACATACGGTAAAACAGGATGGGAGGGAGCTCTGTAAATTATGATGAATGTTATATTTGTGAGTGCTGCTGGCAAAGTTGTGGGCTGGAGAGAACCACAACAGTAACAAAACCGGTGTATTGTGTAGTGGAATGATTATCTGAATGGCTGTGCAGCTGGCAGTAATCGCATTATGCACCCGCGACCCATACGGCTTTATGCTCGATCGATAGTGCGTCAACTGTCCAATGGAACCAATTGAAAAGACATATGATTCTGAGTATAGAAAGAGTCGCACGAGTACTTATTCGGTGATACCCTATTGTGAAAAACTGCAATAAGAAGAACATTATTGCAATACGTCAAGTTTGGTTAAATCGGTCCAAACAGGCGAGGGCTCGAGAATAACCAGTTTGAACGAATTAACAGGATGAATAAGACGGATATAAATTTCTTTGGAAACGATTTTGTGTAATTTGTTGCGATTAATAGATTTTTGTATAAGTAAGCTATCGGTGTGATATTCTTTGTCGTTTGCGTAGTAGAAGCTGGAACAACATTGTGTAACGCGTAGTAACTTTGTCATCATTGCTTCAAAAGACACATCGTCATGTATATCTAGAACTAACCATGTACAAAAATGATCATATTTCCAAGGACCTATTCTATTGAGAGTTTAAATCAGCAAGCGAACCATTGGAAAGACCTCACTTGCGGTAAAATACGTTGGAAAATAGACACGATGGCCTCGAAATACACCTTACAAGGTTAGAAGAACTTGATATTGATCCTTCACTCTGAATACAGCGAATAAAGCGTTATCTCAAAGCGAATTAAGAGCAGCTACTGCTCTCGGTTGCTAAACGCATATCAGGGTGCAACTGTCGCCAATCGTTATGAGCGCAGCGAAAAATATTGTGACTTTTAATCTGGACTTTTTGTCATTTGCAGCACCATGAGACACAAAGTTGTCATGCGCATTCGATCTGCAACGAAGGTTGATATAGGATAAAGGTTTTTCAAATTCAACCCAAGACATAACATAATAAAATTTCAGGGGAAACTGAGTTCATTGTTAACCGGATTTCAGGCTTCGAAACTTGTTTGATACATGAAGCTCAATCCAAGTTCAATTATTGGTCATTCGCCTCCGTTCGTCTAACATCTTGAACTACGAATATTAATGCCGAACTCTGTTTATATCACGAAAGAATTGTGCAAAGCAGGAATAGTAAGCTCAGAGTTGATCATTATTTATCTCACTGTTCCTAACTGACATTCAGAAACATTGGAATTATTGGATAAACCTATAATGATATTTCCTATCTTGGAAAAATTGCGATATCAATTGATATGTTGACGTTTATCATGATCAGGCACGTTTATTTAGACTGATATTCTTTTCAATAATTCCATTTTGAAAAATAATGATTTTTTTATTTTTATGCTTTTTTTCTTACTCGCTTTATATACAGGATACTTGAATGAGAGCATGAAGGTTGTAGTTGTATGGGTTGCGCTTTGCAATACGAGCCTCGTACGTTTGGGAAATTTCTAACTCTGACCATGCACGAGTGAATCAAACTTGTAAAGGAAGATAATAACAAAACGAAAAGGAATGTCAGCCTCTTAGACACGTTTTTCGTCTAGCGAAATACAAGCTGGCAGATGGAAGATAAACCAGCAAAGAATATTTCATATGCGGTTTTAGAAAATCAGACAAATTTGTTTTTTTATTTGGAAACAACATAATTATCGAACTGTCTGTTAAATGCAGAAGAACATAGATAAAATGTTGCCAGATTCTGTTGATCGCGTGCATGTTAGGTGGTATCATGAGGTGAGCTTATGGTGGATGTGAGGGTATAGACAAGGGACACACGAGTTTGGCATTCTCTTCTCATCATTCCAATAAATCGGAAAAACTTTTAGAAAAAAAAGGTTTTACTGTGCTTGCATTCACTGCACGTACATACGATCACACAACTGATTATTCACCGTTTGCCATGTCGGGTCGTAAAAACAGAAAGTCTTGATACAGTGATAATGCGATGAACTAACATTTAGATTTCGAAGCGATTGTTAATTACATGGATAAATCTAACGATTGGATGACAAATCAACACACTGGACCTGATTACGACCGATCAAAACGTTAAGAATGAACAGTCAATTTGAATTATAGAACAATTAATGTATTTGTTCAAATATAGAATTGGCTTTAAAATATTCCGCATTTAAGGATGAATGAAAAAGTGTCATGTTTTTATGCAAAGTGCAATTTCATTAATGAAACCAATCATTCAGTCATGTCAGGGGAGATTTTATGTCAGTGATAAAGTTTGTTTAAATTTCATTGTTCATAATGTTCAGAACCTCTTCGAGATCATTTCCAATTTTACCAATTTGGTTTTTTACACCTTTCAGTTTCTTTTGAATAAGATTTGACATTCGTGATCCTTTCCGTATTTCATTTGAACGTCCTGGGCTCGTCAACCTGCCTTTCGCATCATTAGCTTGCGGGTGCGGTTTCACGATAGAGTTTGTTTTGTTCGTTTCTTTTGAGTCTGAAATGCATGGTAACGTATCAACGGAGTCTCATCCGAATAATACTACTTTAGTGATCCTGTAATAATTAAACCACCGAACCAGCAAAACAAAATTCATTTTGAGATAATTGTTGATCGCGTTAATGCAGTCAAGCCAGGTACACACTTTGAGGGATGTATGGAATCACAACGGGATTCGAGCACACCGTTGGTCTCGAAACAGTTTTTTGCCGGGTAATATTGCAAACTACAAATTGCTGCGACTTGGAACTTGCTTGCACCATACTTCTAACTTCTAACTTACTCAAAATTTGGAATCTCACCCAAAGATACATAAGCAGGTAACAATGAGAAAAATGAAATAACCCAATTCGTATAAAAAAAATCAGCAATTACAATAATTTCGCCAAACCATTTTTCCAAACATTGACTACCAACTTACGACATCAAGTTATAACTTGTCGACTGAACGATGTTTCCTGTCAATCTTGATAAATTATTTCGAGAGCCATCTTTCAAAATTATTCCGACAAAATGTTTACTAATGCACGGAGATGTTAATCGAACACGCACACATATGAAAGCATTGAAAATCCATCATTTTTGATCGGTCATTTCATGTAATACCTTCTCTTGATTCGAATCTGTTCTTTCTTGAATTCCTTGCCCGAAAATACGAAATCGGTTCAGGTTTTACCTCTTGAAAAGTTGTAATATTTCAATATATACACAAGTCCTCGTGTGGCTTAGGCTAACATGATTGCTTTTATTACCATAATAAACATTATAAATGCGTCTGTGCATCAAGTTGCATGAATCTCATAAACTAGTTTCCTGTTGAGCGCTACTGAGAGTTGTAAAAAGCTTCCGCATAGAAAACAAACTCAAAATTCACTTTAACCAAGCAACCACCTGGCGATTATCAATAAGACGTAGTGTGAACATTTACCAGAAAGTGTCCACTTGAATCCGAAATATACACGCATGAGAACAACTTGGGTCTGGTGTCAATTAGATCATGATTGCGAGAGCGAACATCTTTTCTAGAAACGTTTCCATGCGTCTCTGGACGTTCCACTTTCAGACTACGGAAAAACGTTTCATAAGAGACTGTTTGCTTTTGCGTGTTGGATCGTTGAGTTTCAATCTATTTCGGTAAACGGAACATTGGTGCAAAACGTAGTATGTTTGCTCCTTCCAAAGTATGATGGATTCATTGCAGATTATAACTCAAGGAAGTTTATGATCATTTCTTGCCAACATAATAAATAAAACTATATTATTTGAGTATTTTGGAGAAAGCTCGGTTATATTTCGCAAACTGAACCGTGCATCGAACAAAACGATACATACTCACCACAATAAATCTTCATGTATCATTCCGCGGTGCACAAGAAAGCAATTTCTGCTTAGCAGATTTTCAGAATCAGAAAATTCCGTTTTTTCTTGTTATAATTATCGTCGTTCCGGGTCACGCAGCTTAGAATTTATTGTTATTTCACAAAAAAAACTAGACATGACTCATAAACGTTAAGTAAATTAACATCAAATGATCTACTTACACAACAAATCGAATTCGCTTGTTTCAAGTGAATAAATAGCATGGCACGTAAGTTCTAGCACTAAACTTACGAAGTCTTTATATAATCCGCCTTTTTCTTGTGCGTATCTAGTCAAAAATTCTCTAAGGTTTTATTATTAATAGATTTACACGAATCCTAATGAATGTTGGTATTCGGGCTGCACGACTCAATTTGTGTGGGTGGTCTTAAACAGATGTATTTATTTGCCTTCATTTCCATCACTTAACCAGAACCGGTTCCTGTTATTGGCACTCAATAGGTAGGAGCAGTGGGATCTGGATCCGAATGCGCTTGCGTTGATGGAAGACGTATGATGGGAATGCACGTACATGAGTATTTTGCTCGTGGTCATCGGTTTAAACTTTTAAATTATGTGTTCGGTCAAACATGAGTGAATAAAAGTATATGTATTTTTTCACTTATTTATAAGCAACTACGGCGTACAGCAATAACACTCACTACAACATGCCATTTCGTAACTGCCAATTATTTCGGAACCTATTTCGTATTCCATTGATTGACCGACCGACAAATCACACCTCTGAAAAGATAAGAAGCACAGTGACATTTTCAATGGGTTAGGCTTGACACCTGAACTTCTGAAATATAAAAAAGAAAAATGTTGTGGTACACATCACCCGTACCTATACACCAAACCAGTTTCTAGCTATTTGACCTCATTCTGTTGAAGACTGTTAGACCAGGTTTAATGCTATTCTTGGTTGCGCAATATTTCAAAATAAATATATCACATTTTAACCACACGATTTTTCGTTTCACGTTGATGCTACTGTTCTGAACACATCCTTAATAATCTGTCCAATCGTTCGAAACATCTTTTGATTGAAAAATGAAATCCGTGACGTGTTTAACTTTATGCTTGCGTGCAGATCTCATTCATATTGTCGCTGGCTGATGAGTGCAACAGCACGATGCCGGTCGTGCTAGCATTTCGTGTTAAACATTTAATCAGGCTGAACTTATATAGCATTTGTTCACAAGCTATAATTGTTTACCATTGCCCACTTCTTGAAAGCATGCGGAACTCCATTGTACGGTCAATATTTCGATGCCTGAAAAGGTCACCACATAAGACATGTGTGAAAGAAATTCATGAAAAAGTGGATCCTAGATCGCTCAAACTATTTATTGCATAATGGACTAGTTAGCATGAACGGAATTAATTATCAGGTAACCAATTACTTCAAAAACCATGATCATCCAGCAAAAGAAATGAACAGAAAACTTTCACGTTTCGGTTAACGCAGCAGCGAAGCAAGCAGCAATTGGCTCAAAAACAAAGGCAGAGAATAGTTGAGCTTATTTTATAACAGAATTGAGAAAATAACGCAAGTAGCCATTGCATGATGCAGAAATCGACACGCTCGGTCAAACCAGCGCAAAAGTGACTGAAAATACACATATTTTCAGCGAAAGTTGTGATTACTAGATGTAATTTTTTCAGGTGTTTTACATCAAGCTTCACGACACATGCGTAAAAAAACGGGAAGAATATCTAATCAACACAAACCAATAAACAAGAGAAACAACGTTCATTGTTGTTGCTCGAAATTGTCGGGTCTAAATGGATGTTGACCAAGGTAAGGAAAAAAACACGAACATTTCGTTTTTATAACAATTGCCTTATCTATCAGAAGAAGAGTTTTAGCTTAAACTTCGAGTTAAAATATAAAGACGACGACTCTAGATAATCATTTACGCGAAGCTCGAAAAAAACATTCAACAGATCTTCCAGCTCTTGAGAATCTAGAATAACCTATACTAGCAAAATACAGCAGATTGAAGATAGCTACTTCGTCAGGCAATATTATTGTGTATATACCAATTTACCTGTTTCTGTGAAACAAGATGCTCCGGCAGTAGAAGACAGAAACTGATGAAGCGGTAGTCTGAACATCACCTTAGTTGGCTACGCAAACGCTGTTCAGAGAAGGTTAAACGTTAGCGTCTAACTGACTGGCAGTCTCAAATTTTCCCATCAGAGCTTGACGTCATTCTTATTCGTATTGAAATTCTGTGTTCGATCGTTTTTGATTAATTGAAAATTCGTTTTAACGAATAAGGTTTAATTCTTCTTCTTCATTTTCATCCGATCTACACGGGATGCAATGTGGAACCTGAAAAAACGTTTTCTGTGGTTTACACGGTTCCACACAACGTGTTTTGGAGAGTCGATTGAAACATATTGCAGATAGCTGAGGCGGATGCAATAACATAATAAGATTGAACGTAGGTGTCTTATAACCAATAGTTCATCATTTTTCCTTGTCTTAGTGAACATCCATTGGGACCAGACAATTTTAATTAACAAAACGTGACATAGATTTTTGAATATTGGTTGATGTTAATCAGATCTATTCTGATTTTCGAAGCATGCATTGTAAAGCTATATGAGAATGATAACGTTTGCCTTCATCACATATCGAGCATGAAGTGGTGCTACCTGACGCGGGAACGGATGTCTCCAAATCAAAAAACTGATCAGATAGAAGTGATAACGGTTGATGACCAACGTCAACAATTTCCATGTTGTTATGGCTGTTGTTGTTGGCCTCCATCGGTAGATGTCGATAGTCTATGTACAGCACAATAACGTGAGTTTGTAGTTTCTACAACTTTTCGAAAAACAAAACAGTCCGACTCGGAAGGAGCATTTTGTCACGCAGCGCTTACAAAAATAGGAAGAACACAGTCGTTGGGCGTTGGTTGATCTGCCTCGGGCAGACAAGAGCTGTATCTGCTTATCCACAGCTCGCATAGGACGCTATACACAATGCTTTCGATATGAGGCTTCGATATCAAGTTCTTCTCAACTCGCCAGGTCCAGGTTGAGCGCTCATATACCTCTTTTTCAAACGTCATTGTACCGCAAGTGCGGTCTGCCTAATGGTCAAATTTTCAATTCCAACTCACCATAGGGTAGGTATTTCGAAATAAGATCATTTTTATTATGTCTACAAAACCAAGCAAACTCAGGCGGTGCTGTCGCAGTAGGGTGAACATGCATGTACATCAGTTTTCAATCGCACGTCAGTATTAGTCACACTGTCCATACACGATATGTTCAACATACGACGGATGCTTCCTAGATGGAATGCATTCAGCTATCGTCCGTGCCTTACGAAAATGCAAAGATCACCTGAATATAATTAGTTCTGTTATACCTGAAATATCGGGTGCCCTTATTGGACGTTTCGACCAAAAATAAATTTTGTTCTTGATCAAAATGACCATAGTCCACACAATGGAAGCGGTTGATTTCAATAACGAATTTCGTCTGTTACAATTTTCAATCTTTAATTTATTCTGCGTTTTGTGTAGACACGTTTCACAGCTCGATGCTCCAATCAGTAAGATTGCCAGAAGCATCATCTCAACCAGTTCCCCATTTGTCTGACTAAGTTTATTTGTCGGTAGTGAAACGTTACAAACATCTGTTTATACCAATCGCACTCAAATATATTTGCATTATGAATACACAATCTGTACACCACACATTACAATCGATTTGCAACTGAGTTATATTTACCGTTATAAGTCAAAATCCTCGAAGTCCTGGAGTTAATTTTGTGGTGAAAATATTATTTTTCCTCTACGGAGATGTCCTGCTACGATTGCTTGCGTTTTACTTGTAACGGTTCGGAGTTCAAGCTATATTTATATTCGATGTTATACTCACAGGTTGTAATATACTGCAAACGGATATTGTATAACATTACTTCCCAGCGGTAACTGAACTTGTCGAGCCATAATTTTTATTTTATTCAATCAAAATATCATTTGAGCTTCTTTGTGTTAAATCAGTTTCACAAACGTATTTTATACAAAAAAAACTGTAGAAACTATGAACAATAATTACCGGTGAAGATGTGTAAATTGGACTAGTTTTAGTAGAGACTTGTAAATTTTAGAGGAAATGAACCTAGCCACCAACGAAATCTGGATTCAGTGAAATTGGAATTATGAAAATATGATGGGTGCGAAATTATCACCACTATAATTATAAGCAATTTATATGGAACAGTCGCTTGCCCAAAATATTCACGTACCTTGGTGGAGTATGTGAACCCATGACACAAAAGTCTCTGACGGCATCGCTTCTGGCATACAAGAATTGCATTTTTCAGGTTATAATCCGTTTTCGGAGGGTGATTGTGGTTCTTCGTGATGTTCCACATGAAGCTGTTACTGTCACACTTACCCAGAAACGAAAGAGGAGGTCTCCGGTTGAAACAACCCGAGGATTGTTCTGATTGGTCAGTTCCGCCTACTGAGAGAATACCGTGGATCAAACTAAGCAAAACCAATAGTAACATTTTCGCATACACAGTGATTGTGATTTAAGCATTATTGAATATTTATATACTTGGATATGGGATTGTTTGATGAAATCTTATTGGTTGAGCAGCAAGCCACTTTCGATAATTTGAATTTCAGAGGAATTTAAATATTTGGAATCAAGGTTGATCAGGAACATTCAACAGCTTAGCGTTTCGGAACCAATATTCATTTTGATGATTTGTCACAATTTTTCAAGGTTGAAATTGTGAAAGAATTGTTATGGTGGATTTGCTTCAAAAGCCATCGCTAACATTTATTTACATCAGATCATTCGGAAGCTTGGCATACTTAGGAATTGAAAACGCATATTATACACTGCGAAATTCAACTCAGTTTCGAAACGTAAACTGAATCCTTGAGTACCTAACGAGATTTTGCTGAATATATATTGATCTGATATCTTCACCATACCAGTATCTTCGCTTAAGATGGTCCTCGTATTTTATTCAGCAACCTGAGATAAAGCGGATCAATATAATAAAGTTATAATAAACGATGGCTTTCAGTGCAAAAACAATTTATAAGACAGAATATTATAACTGTGGAGATCTGCACTCTCTCAGCCGTCAGTCAGAGAACACAATCGAACTCGAACTCGTCTATCAGCGGAAAAAATGGAAACGATCTTGGTCTAATGATGGAATATATTCATGGTCTTCACCGTATACAGTATTCACTCTTCACATCAACAATCTATATCGATCGAATGATAATGGATTCACGATTAACAATCAATGTATTGCACGTGATGCATGGAACGTTCGCTGTTTCGCAGGAACTCCCTTTTTCGAATTTTGTTGACGTAGCTTTTTCTGTAATGATCGATGTACAGCTGATTCACGTGACAACGTATGCGTTGCAATCTTCTAAATGGTTCGTTTGTGTTGGCATCCGTTCCCCTAACAGCTCTGTGTCTTGTGATGCGGACTGTCGCTCACCCAACGTGTCTAGTAATAGGAGTGATGACGTTCTACAATGTTCAGTCTGATTTCCAGTGCATTTAGTCTGGCAGATTCAGAAATGATTGATATATCCCATTATCTATCACTTCCATTTAACAGACCTTATGAAAACGGTTCCAAAAAGTTGTATAATAAGATCAGGCTCCCAGTGGAAGCCGTTTCTTTCTGAACATGCGTACATGAACCGTATCTCTATAAGTGTAGACACTTTCGTTTTAGTTGGTGCGTCGAGGTTCCATTGTCATATTCGACTCACGCTGCTCCTACTCATGTAATTTAGTCATTGCAAGTTTAAATGTATGGACAAATCTTCTTGCTTGTCCGATTGATTGAGAATAACAGATTGGGGTAAACATGTGGGTACCAGCACGCCTTCTGCAAAATTCCATGAATGATCACATCTAAATTGTTGTCCGTTTTCGCTGATCAAAGTCTCCGGATTGGAAAATCTTAATAAGAGTTACTCCAATCGTGCTATTGTAGCTAAAGCAGTGTTGGCAGTCATTTTGAAAATTTCCGGCCATTTTTAGTATGCGTCTACAACGACCATATAACTGACGTGGTCAATCGGTCCATTGAAATCAATATGTATGCGACTCCATGTATCTTTGAGCGCTGGCCATGACACGGAATGAACTTCACGCCGTGATTTGGCTGCAGCGGCACAATTTTAGCACGATCGTACCATTTTCTCGAGTTCACAATCCATGAAAGACCAACGAGCGTACGAGCGAGCTGGTACTTTTGATTGATTGATTCCATAGTGACCAGTATAAACTACATTAACACCATATACTGTAGAATTTAGGGATAGCAACACGGTCGTACAACATCTAACAGTCATTAATCATGGAAACCGCAAACCGTCGATGGCGGCTTTGCTTGCACATAGCATTCAACAGCTCACCTGACCAACCATTTTGTTGGTAGTTGATTATTTTTTGCAAGGTGGGGTCTTTCATAGTTACCCGTCAAAAGTCCTGTGCTCTAATGTTTAGTTGACGTATCGATATCTGATGAACTGATCGCATTTTTTCATCCGCATTGATGGCGGCGACAATGAATTCTTCTTCTTGTAGTTGTGGATTGTTTGGGATTAGCCGCGATGAGGCACCGGTGTGTCCAAAACTTGTAGTTTTTTTGAAGCGTTACTCCAAGTCATAGGCGGAGAGGTGTATGCCCCAACGTTTGTGTAGATTCGCCGAATGGACTGGAATAACCTTGTTGTACCAAATATTGATCGCAATGTTTTAAGGTCTGTTTACATTGTGAGTCGTCTTCCGAAAATCATTTTATGGAATTTCGCTGTGCAAACACCAGTGCACGCCCTTCCATTCGATGTTACTAAAATATTTTTTTGCTGGCAAACGCAAACACAAGACTTGCATAACAGGCTTTCAAGGAACACCGCTGAAAACGTGTAATAACACTGCTCTGAGATTTTGAGATGCATCAGCGGCAACAACGATTGGAAATCTCGAATCGTGATGTGTCATTAGCAGATCTGAAGATAAAATCTGTCCTGATATTTTTAAATGCCTTCTGCCATTCGTTTGGCCGAACCCATTTTCCGCCTTCAGTAAAACTCTTGTTTAACGGAGACTTGAGCTCGTTTATCAGAGGATCGAAATTATAATAGTAATCCACTAGTCCGGAGAACGACAGTAAAGAAGCAAAACCGTGGGGTGGAGGCCCTGATTTTACCGCTGAGATCGTGTTGAGGTCGGGTCTTCTATCTTACACTCTATTATGGATTCAAGGTAAGACGCGCTGGACAACATGATGGAACATATAACCGAACGCACCTGGAATCTGTTTTTCTCAGAACGTGTAAACAACTGACAAAGATGAGTGTAATATTCTACGAATTTGAACCTACAACCATCACTTCATCCATATATGCCATTGCGAAAGGCTATCCTGAGAGCATAGTGTCCATGATTTGTTGAAAATTGCCGCTGCGCACTTGGAATCGAATTGTAGTCGACTATAACAAATGAATAATCTATGCGTGTCGTCTGTTGAAAGCTTTCTGATTTTTCGCTGACTGCGATCTGAATATATGCGACTGGGAAATCTATCTTCGATAACATTCTGCCCCCATTTAGCTGTGCGAACATGTCTTCTGGGACAGGCAACGGATACTGCTGTTTATCGAGACAGTAGTTTAGTCCTTCAGAGAAATTGACAGATAGTCTCACTTTTCTGTTTGCTTTCTTAGTTGGGATGAATAACTAATTAATCTGATTATTCTTCTACTTTATAAGCTGCCCAACTTTTTTCAAACTGCAATTAGATTTGCGTTAGGCACTGGCAATTTTGGGGCGAAACACAGAGCGTCATCCCGGTATTAAATGTAGCTCAGCTTCCGTCTGCATGAAGCGACTTAGGATCTCAGCGATTACACGGGGATATTCGCAGAAAAAGTGTTTCAACAAATTCGTTGTGTTGAATAACTCAGTTTAGAAAACGCACAATCAATTTCATCTATGAGTGAAGTCTCAGTTTGATTGCAAATGATACCAAACCACACATCCCATAACTTAAACATTTCTAGACAGTCTATTCCCAAATCATTGTGGTGGTCATTAGCTGCCACATAGCACACACTGGAAAATAGTTGACTCCGAAAATTGAAAATAAATGTCAACTCACTGAAAAACGACAGTGTATCTCCTGAGGCGTTCTTAGCAATGCGAGAAATGGACTGCAGCTGTGGCTCACCGATAGATTTTTGAGTTTCTCGTGAGATGATCGTAATATCCGAAGCCGTGTCAAGTTTCAATGTATCCTTCTGTTCGTTTATCTTGATGGAAATATATTTTCGAAAAATGCGGAACAACTAACTTTTTGTGGAGAATACAACAATGTGTCTATATTTGCCACACGTTTTACAGCGTTGTTAGTTAAATGAGCAAAAACGTGCGAAGTGTCACTGGCCATAATTCCAGCAGGGTGTTCATGGCTCTGTTGATCCCATTTGGTTAAAGATGTCCTGATCGTCTCGTCGGACTATTGTTATTTTGTCAGTAATTTAAACATCGTTTAACGTTTTGGCCGTCTAGATCATTCGTGAAAATTCCTCAAGATTCACTAAGCTTAGGTATTCTGTCGGGAGCTCTTCAATAGATAGCTGAGCGGTGACCAGTTTGGACAACAATCTTGTTTCAATATCGGCATCCCTCGATAAGGTTGATTCTGAAACACAAAGTAGTGACTTCAACGGATCATCTTAAATACTTTTTTGACTGAAATCGTTGATATTCACGATTGATTCGGCCAACATACGATAAAATATGTTCATCTGATGATTTGTTCATTTTGAGAAAATTGTACCGGATGTTTAGAAGCGATGATCTTCCGCCGAACACGACTTCAAACTTGCTAACTGTGAAATATTTTGGATTTTCAGGAAGACTGAAGTTGGAGTAATGTGAATGTTCTGTGGGACCAAGATTTTCCATCCATAATCTGACTCTTACGTGTTCGCGCAATGTTGAACCATTAAAAAGAAATAGATATTCATAACGCGCATACCATGCTTGGAAAATGATACCGGAGTTTGAGACATAATTGAATTCTCGGATGCTCTTGGCCAATGTTTCTTTTGAATGCGGTTCTGCATGTTTTTGAGTATTCAAATTAAGTTTCGACAATTAGGCATCAAATAGTTTGTTTTTACATCGCTCGTTTTCTCTGGTAGATTGAACGATTCCTTCATTCAAGCTCATCTCACCACGGTTGTCAAAGTTTCAACCCGACTCCAGAATATTATAACTGTGGAGTGTTGCAATGGCACAGCCGTCAGTCGGAGAACACAACCGAACTTGAACCCGTCTATTAGTTGAATAAATGAATATCAATCTAGTTACGATGAGGGAATAGCACATTGTCGTCACCGTTCACAGTATTCACTCTTCCCATCAACAATCTATATCGATCGATTGATAATCGATTAACGATTAACGATCAATGTGGTCACGCGGTGCATGACACGTTCGCTGCTCCGCAACGCAACGCATCTGGGTCAGTGTGAACACTTTCACAGAATCCGCGACAAGTGAAAGTACAAATGGATTATTTTCTTTGAAAAAGCTCCTTGAGAGTAATTACTGTATCCAATTACAGAACGCACAAACTGACTTCAGACGAGAATGCTCAATTAAACTCATAAATGAGCAATCCATTGTGCTGTCAACAACCACAAGGATTCATGAATTGAGGATTCATGGTTATTATAGTTAATACTTCACAACTCCACAGTATTACGGTAAGAAAGAAAATGTGGAAAATATAATATTATAAAAGAAATAAAGAATATCAAATGTTGGACACACGAATGATTCACTTTGGCATGTGTATGTCCAAATTCATTATCCTAATTTGGAATTTAAAAATGATATTTTTACTTCGGAAAGTATTTACAAAAAAGCCAGCAGTTGTACATTCAGCTTTATATCATTTAGCTTCATCCCGAGAATAGTTGTTCATCGAACATTTTCGGTGATAAATATCTTTTTATCTTACATCCGTTTACTCACGCTAAAGTTGAAGACCCTTCAAAGTAATATAAGTTCTCTGAATAGTGTATCGACTTAAACGAGTGCAAGCTAACGACTATTATTTACTGGTTATTATTATTCTGCTCGAAATTGTTCGGATTATTCAAATGAAAATGTTCAATCAAAAGAATAGAGAATGATGCAATGTTATTAAGAAGGCGCACTTCAAACAACTCGTATTAATAGATGTTTAGCTGCTTTGCAATCGTCCGATTCGAAATCATCCAGGGCCAAATCCGATTTCGGTGTTGTGTATACGTTTGCCTCGAGAATTCAAACTGAGTGGAAAAAAGGTTTTCGAAACATTAAAGTATATTGCATGTACTGGATCTCGTTTGATTACTATCTAATCATATGAATCAATCCAAAATTATTAGGTTTGTAATCAAGTCGATAACATTTGATATTCAACAGGGTTTAGCCCCTCACCCGGGGGAAAATATTGACGAAACCCTACGTGTAGGTTTGAAATGGTGTGGGTACGGAGAGTTGTTAGCACAATCTGCACTTGAAAGAAGTCACGTTTTTCGGTTTGCATTTAAACACAATTTGAGAATCATAGGTAACATTGGCTAGATAGCATGAATTAATTTACTGGTTAACTTCAGTTCCAAGGATCAATCAAAGCGGTCTTATTGTCTCCACCTAATAGCAGCAAACAGCAATAAAAATTAGTTGTAGTTTGCGAAGGAAGACGGTTAGATCATCAACATTTTGTGTTCGTTCATAATCACGTCGAACGATGGGCGAGGAATAATTCTGATTCTGTATTTGAACATCGTGTTTCTTTGAAAAATCCAAATGATAAACACATTACAACTGTTTCAAAGCCTAATTAACCCGATGTTACTCTCTATACATGATGACGGTAAGTAGCCATAAGTCGACTGTGGTTTGCAAGTGCATAGAATGTGACCACCACCATATGCTGGTTGTTCATATATGCCTCGAGCGCGTGACTAAGTATCACTTTGTTATTTTTGAATTGAACAATTTCTTTTGTTGAACGATTCTGTGGCTTTTAAGCATAATATAGTATATCAAAAATCAAGTTTCAAATCTTAGTTACTAATTATCTAAATGTTCGAATTGATAAGCAGGATAATCCTGAATTCTTCATAGAGTAATATACAGGTTTTTTCGCAACATTTGAGAACAACATTCAAATGGTATCTCGATTAAAATGAACCATTATCAAGTATTTTGAGCGGACGATACACAAGAAGTGTAGGAATGTTCGCAACAATGTCAAAAAAATGGTTATTTACTAATAAAATTTCATCATGATTCAATGGAGTATAGAGTAGCCGATATCCAATCGACGCGTTTCCACTCGATATTCAGAGGATGAATGAGAATATTAATTGATTATATTTTAGACGCATCGGAATAAAACTTTGTATTAATAAAAATCAAAGATAAGCGTGTTTTGAGTTGTGCGACCGACTGTGTCTACATAATCCATTGCTAAGTTTTCCTAGATGTTAACATTTGACAACCTTATAGTAAACTTTACACATGGGAAAATTCAAATTAGTTTACTTTTGTTAGATAGAGATCGGTAAATAATGATGATACACCCTACAGCTAAATGGAAACCATGATGCTCATAATGCATTTATCGATTGATGAACCCTGCCCCTAGACATTCATTTTGCGAACTACTTGCGATGTTCTGTCGTCGAGAATCTATCTCAAATTGCCCTCTCACAGTCAATTTTCTGTTGCAAATTTGGTTTCACCTAAACCTGTAGAGACTACCATGGATCAAAGGGAAAAAGCAAATATGTGCCGGAAAGCCCACTCGCTACAAAAAAATTAACGTGTCAGCAAAACGTTTTGAGGTTCTGCGATACGGCGTTTCTGCAACATTACGCAGCCGGTGTTAAACATGTAATATGAAGACCATAAATGTAAGCACAAGTTTCTCTGAACGAGGTTTCGTTGTAAGTGAACAGTTAATCGTAGAATGTGAAAACGTCACGATACGTTCTCAATTCGAGTATCAAGCAGATATTGCCTGGTACGGAATTCACGTATATTTTTCACGGATTGAGCGTTCTCAATCTTCACAAAATAAATGCACTAACTGATGTACAAATCGCTTTCAAAGCTCCTTATTTCAGTCGTTATACAATTGAAACAATCCTAATCCATACGACTACTTTCTCACAAGGGTTCTCGAGGTGTCCCTGAGTATTTTGATGAATTGAACAAAATACAATAACGATAATTACATGTTGATTATCGAAATATTGTTTTCCAAGCGTTGCTCTAATATAAATCGCATTGATCGCAAAAGTCAAAATCTTCACCATTGAGTATCATCAGTATGGATTTGGTATAGATATCTACCCAAACTTAACGGCCACACTGAGAATGTATATTTCGTTGAGCGAGTAGATGTTTAGGTATGTTTCAGGGAATATTTGTATGATACTCGTTTGTGACGTTAACACGGATAATGGACGTCTACTTTAGCCGCACGATGGAGTATACGGTATATATGAGGGCTTTTGTATAGCGCAAATATATTGAAGTATTTGATACAATCTATCACAGAGCAACAAAATCAGTTCTCGGGCCTCGCAATCTTCTGTATACCAAACAATTGAGCCAACTGGGCTGTGAGACTTTACCCGAAGCATTATACAACGCGATATAGTTCTGAGCCATATAATTTTATCTATAGAAAGTCATCCTATACTTGTTTCTATTGTGACGAGACACTTGTGTGACACTTCAAAATACCTTTCCTTTTCACCTTCCAATTTCCCATATTAAATGGCGTCGCTATTTCTTCGCCGAACATACTACATTTCATGTAAATTCCCTACCTCAACTTGTGGTTGGCTCTCCTTGTCAGACGAGGTTTAGAGAGGAATTTGACTGACACATTTAAGAGAACATTATGTCATATCATTCGGTCAATTTTGATGCACTCTGTTCATTTTCTTCTATTATTATTATTCACATTTTCAATCATACCGTGATACTGTGGTGTTGTGAAGTATTGCAAGTTTACAAATGAATCCTCAATTCCCGGATTCTTTGACAAAAGTATTTGAAACAGCGTGATCACACTTGCGTACGCGCTGAAAATGTTAGTGGTTGCGTAAATAGATATTTACTGAAGTTGCAAAGTTACCATCAAGCGAAAATACGCAAATAAATTTGAATCTAGATTTTTGAACACAAATGTGAGATACACAAGATACATTTTGCGAGCTGAGTAAACAAATGGTAATAATATTAATATTATTTTTTACTCCAAATGAGAATATGTTGATTCATATTTTACTTATGAGTAGTAAGTTACGTTTTTCATGATTTGAAGAAAACGGTGATATTTGTGTTTAGTTGATTCGAGCGCATGAACCCAAACGTTGATATTTTATTGATTGTTACTCGATAAGTGATAATAATTGTGAAAAAAATTATTTCTAGCATATGTACTGGCTGTAAACTTTATAGAGATTTCTAAATCAAATGGATGAATTCTTAGTTTCATTTTGTGATTGCTGTGGAACGATGGATTTCTTTTTTTAATAATCATGCTGGTTTATGGGTTTCATATTTTGTTTTTCGCTTGCCTCTTGTGGACAAAGTGGTTAGCGCATGTAGATCTAATTTTTTCATGTCACTATACAATGCTTCTCAGGTGGAACCATATATTTTGCGGCAAGCACTCGACAGGCGGTACTATTCTGGTGAAGGGCCATTTTTACACTATCGGCCGGAAAAAGGAATATCTGCCCTTTTTGAACTTGACGTCACATTTGCTAACGTTTCATCTATCTTACAGTAGTATTCACTCCACATTTTCACCATACCGATGAATTATTGGCAGCCTAGTTATGAAGATATGACATTGAGTTTACCATCACAAAGAGAACCGCGGAGTAACTTTTAGAACGACCAGATTAGCAGCATATAATTTTGGTCAACCATAAGCATTTCATAATGAATATTCGATCAGTTTTTGAGCTATACGCTAGTCAGACCACCACGATCTAAGGAATACAGGAAGACGGAGTCCTAAAAGCTCTGTGAATATTTTGTTTCTGTGAACTGCTTGCCCAGTTGTGCGCTGAAGAGAACCACAGCCGTATGAGAACTGGTGAAGTGACTGGTTGAATAAATATCAGATTGTGTGTACAGTGAGCAATAATCACAATATGCAACGCAAACCAAATTGATTTATGCTCGATTGATAGAGAATTAACTTACTGATAAAAACAAAAGTAAACGCTTAATACTTGAGGACCAGAATGCGTCGCACGAGGAATGATTCGAGGATGAACTTTTCAGTAAAAGTGCATTAAGAATGACAAACATATGCAACGAACGATGTGCGATACGTCACGTTTGGTCAGATTGAACCATCGCTGCGAAGGCGAGGGTATGCCAGGTTGGTACGTATTCACAGGACGAACCATATGAGAGTGACACATTTTGAAGAACAATTCGAGGGATTCGTTGCGACAAATAGATTTGCTTATAACTGAACGATCTGCGTTTTAAACTCTGTCGTTTGCGTAATGAAAGCTTGAACAATATCGTATAGCGTGTGATACCTACTTCACGTCAGCATCAAGAACACATCAGCTGTAAAAGTTTGGCATGTATTTCTAGAACCTAAACTAGACCACATGAAATGATTTTATTCCAGAAGACCTATTCAATGATGAGTCAAAATCAGCAAAAAAACTATTGGAAAGACCTAACTTGCGGTATGAATAAGTATAAAGAACACATATGAAGGCTTCTAAAATTTACCTCAGGAAGTTGGAAGAACTTGTTCTTGATCGCTCACTTCGAATGCAGCGTTGAAAAATGGTTTTCTACAAGCTGGGGATAGCAACTACTGCTCTCGGTTGCTAAATGCATATCACGCCGTCAGTTTTCAACTGAAGCCAATCGTTATGCGTACAGAGACAGAGATTTGTCCTCTTTATCCGAAATATTTTGTCATTTGGAACAACATGAAAACTAAAATCTGTCATGCAGGTTAGATTTGCATCCGTGATTGAAGTTATTGGGCAAACTGAAGTTCACTCCTAGATCTATGCTTGTGCGTTTCCGTTCGTCCGTTCGATGTGTTTGATTACCTAAAAATGGGTTACCAAAGCAGAATAGGAATGCTTAAAATTGCTCATTCTCTCTCTTAGTGTTCCTACCTGGGTACTCAAGATCGAAACAACATTCTGATAGATTAAAATCGATGCTCAAACCCTAAAGGATATGTTTGCTTGTAGTAATCGAGATAGCAATCGATAATTGAACATTATTTGGATGAGGGATGATTAATTAAACCGAAAATCATTTCAATAATTTTCATTTGGAAAGGGATGACATATCACAATTATTATGCTCTTGTCTTACTCGCTTTATAACTGGGATCATTTGATGAGAGAGTAAAAGCTGCTGTTTAATGCTTCTCATTATGAGCAAGTTATGATTGACATATTTCTTACGTTAACCACACACGAGTAAATCAAACTTGTTAAATGAGCATAAAACACAAAATAATATGATTGTAAGCCTTTTGAACACATTTTTCGTCTTGCAGAATGCGAGTTGGCAGATGATGGAAAAAGACGGAAAGATTATTTCATATGTGATCATCGAAAATCGGACATATTTGTTTTCGTGTTGAAAACAACAATATTAAAAACTGTTTATTGAATTCGGATCAAACGTAGCCCGTTTTTGGTTTATCGCGTGAATGTTAGGTAATATCATCAGGTGAGCTTATGGAAGTTGTAACTGTATAAACAATGGACAGCCACGTTTGGCAAACTATTGTATTCATTCCAATACATCAGATTAACTGTTAAAAGAACCACGTTATTGATTGCTCACATTCCATGCAAGTACACAAAAACACACAACTGGTCCTCCACTGTGTACACCATCAGGTGGCAATATCAGCAAGTCTATCGACAGTGATGGAGCGGAAAACACATATCTAGAATTTGATACGAGTTTAAATTACATGGTTACATCTAACAATTGGATGACCATTCCATATATTTGATCTAATATCCACCAAAGGAGACAATAAAAATGAATAGTTAATTTGAATGGCTGCATTCAACTTTATCCATAACTAATTTTTGACAGTAAACTTTCATCAGGTCGGATAGTAATATTGTAACTTGAAACAGTAATAAACTATGTTACAGCCATTATAATTGAGTAATAATACTCCTAATACTAACTCTTTCACACCAATCATTTAAAGGATTTATCTACACAGTGTATCCAGGTGAAATTAAAGTTTTATGTAGTTGCGAGTTTGCATGGATAACACGCTCAAATTATCGATCGAATTCCAAGAGTTTAAATAGGGACCGGGGCCTTTGAATCGGCCTAGCTCAACATTAATGTTTTCATGCGTTTCTATTTTTTTCAGTCTACACGGAACCTTTTGTTTTTGAAACGTTTTACCATGTCGTGAACATGTACACAAAGGACGTTTTATGCCCCGCACGCTTTAAACGCTGCGCAATATTTTTATTTTTTGAAGGATGGGGAATTTGCTGCGCCGGTCAGAAAAATGCGAAAGAAAACTCATACATGCCTGAAGACGGAACCGAAACTGTTTTGATTTTGAATGTGACTGGTAATCTCAAATTTTCCCATCAAAGTTTGACGTCCCCCTTATTCGTATTGAAATTCTGTGTTTCAACTATTTTGATTAACTGAAAATTCGTTTTAACGAATAAAGTTCTCTTCTTCCTCTTCTTCTTCTAGGGTGAAGCGTTAAATTCATAGCATGATATAACGCCGAATGAGGCGACTAAGATTTAGCTGATTATCTATTGCGTGCAGGCTACTTTGATCGGATCGAATGGGTAAATTTACTGCAGCAAAGGTAGAAAACACGATGGCTAGTAGACATTTGCACAGCATTTCAGTGAGGTAGAAATTTCTAAGATAAGACATTCAGTGAAGCGACGCGTTAACAATTATTTAAATGAAATTGTGTTAATATTTATTAATACGTTTCCATCATAGTTACATATTGTAGCATTTCTTACACTTTTGCGCATGCCCTGCCAGTCACATTGCTCGGAGTAAAAAGGTCGATTGCTAAGCTCTGTCTACTTGAGCGGAGACCCTATGGATTTCTTCAGGTTTTTTTCGCGCAAGATTACTTCGATGTTGGGCTATTTATTAACGTTCCATATTTTAACTATCTATATCGATCTGATGAAACATTTTCTGGAGGATGAACACAACAATTTATGTATTTGTTTTATAAAATTAGCTTTAAAATTTAGCGGATGAATGATGAAGCGTCATGGTTTTATGCATATTGCAATTTCATTGATGTAGCCAACGAGTCATCCGTATCAGTTGACGTTTGATGTCACTTATAAAGTGAGTCGTGATTCTCAGAACCCAATCCACATCCTTTCCGATTTTATTCATTTGCTTTTCCACAGCTTTCAGTTTGCTTTGAATACGCTTTGACATCCGGGATCTTTGTACAATTTCAGTTGAACTCCGTGGATCTATCGAACTTTTATTTGGTTCATTGGCTTCCCGTTTTTGTTCCACGATCGAGTCACTTTTGTTCGCTCGTTTTGGGTCTGAAATGCATGGTACCGTATCAAAGGAGGCTCATCCAAACAATCGCGATAATGTAATATTGATAACAGGTCCGGACATAAAGTTGCAATTTTTCGACTGAACGATGAATCTTGTCCATATTGTTTGATAATTTCTACATATGAACCAGTTTATTGGCAATGGTATCGACCAAACGTTTCAACACAAACATTTCACAACGATTCCCTGTAACATGTTATTCGTTTAAATTTGCGCGCCTCAGTTTACACGATAACGTGATGAATTTGACCGACAGATAGCATTCCACGAAAAAAGTAGAAAACACGTTTTAACAATTGTTTCGATACATTGCCGATATAGAAGCCTCGCAAAAACAAAATAAATGTTATCTTTCGAATTTATTTAGACTGAAAAATATTTTCTAAAATGTTTACTAATGCTGACAATCCAACATTGTTGATGTAACATACGATGTAAAACTTTCTTCGCATAAGAATGGGTTTTACTTTGAATTCATTGCCGGAACATAAGGAGTCGGTTTCACTTTTCATCAAACAGCTACATTATTACATAAAAGGCTGTAAGTCTTCAATCAATATACTTCGTCATCCTGTAATAATGTCGAACTGGTTGCTTTTCCTACCATGAAAGTTTCAGTATCTCTTATCTCGGACACTATAGTTACATAATTCTCATAAACGCCTGCCATTGTGAGCAAAATTTAGAGTGGTGAGACGTTTGCGCATACGTTACAAAGTGAAAATT
Organism: Atriophallophorus winterbourni; assembly: GCA_013407085.1. Taxonomy (NCBI): domain Eukaryota; kingdom Metazoa; phylum Platyhelminthes; class Trematoda; order Plagiorchiida; family Microphallidae; genus Atriophallophorus; species Atriophallophorus winterbourni. The sequence continues at coordinate 123,184 of JACCGJ010017331.1, forward strand.
AACTTTTACCAATTGAACACCCCGCGATTATTAAGAAAATTCAGTGTGAACATGTTGTTGAAATTTTGCGCGGAAATCCAAATTATACTCGTCTCAATACACCTTGAGGCTAATGTCAAATGGAGTTCCATTGCAGGAGCGAACAAATTGTTTGAACAAGTTTCAGGTCAAAATTTTTAATTCAAATATGCCGAGAGAAGTTCATAGAAAACTCTCTAGGAACGACTCTGCTGGTGTTTGGGCGACTAAGTGTCAGATCACCACGCCCGAATTAAAGTAAATTCAGTGCTTCCGCAATATCCGAAACCACTAATTGTGTCGAAACCATATCCATGCTAGGTCCGATCTCCTTTCAATTATACATATTAGATTATCCCCTATCAAAAGTTCCTGTTCGCGTATGATACGAAAATGTGGACGTTCATCAGTAGGCAAAGGCTTATTAGGAACTGCATAATGATTTGCACAAAGTGTCAACTTTGGCGGCCATGATTAATATGGCATCCAACATAGGGAAATGTAAGATGCGCCACGTTGTTAAGATTATTCTATGGACATCGATTAATAACGAAAAACGTGTTATGGATCTCGTTTGAAAAAGTTCTTGGAGTATGGTTTAGTGGATACCTGAAGAGCACGGTGTACTCCTAGTTTAAATATTCACAGGCTAACTGATATTTGGTCACTTATAAAAGTTGATGGATTCAAAACAAATTCTATTAATATATGTGTATGATAATGTCTAACGAACAGATTTTATACCATTGATTTATTAAGGTATTGAATTGAAGGCTCGTGTCTGTTTGGCCATTAGACCATCTTTCGCGCTAAACGATACATCCTGACGACAATGAATCTTGATATATCCTCATACTCTCTAACCGAGAGCAATTTCTGTCCTTCTGATTTTGTCCCGATTGTTAAAATGTTCAGGAAGCAGGAAATCCTGTTTTTGTATTGTTACATTTTTCGTAGTTCGGTATTCACCCTTTTCAGACCATTAAATAGAATTAAACTAAAATAAGGTATTCTAGAGCATTTCGGGTCACACAGCATAGAATCTGATGTATTTTTACAAAATCTAGTAATGGATTATACACATAGGGATAACCATCAACAAATGTTTGACATACACATCAAACCATATTTGCTTATCTCGAGTGAACAATTAACATTCCCCAAAATGTTTAACACCAAACTTGCAAAGTCGAAAAATCTTCATAGTATTGCTTTTCTCTTGAGCGTATCTAATCAAACAATCATTATGATTTTGTTAACAATAGTTCCACTAGAATCGAACGTGATGACTTTAATCTGGCCGCACGACTTCTGATATTGAAGTGCTCAATAGAAAAAGAAGATCAGAAACGTTTTGAACTAACGTACTGATTAACATGCATTTCCATCACACATCACACGGTCGGTTGCACTCATCAGTGAGGGACAGTAGGATCTGAATGCGAATGTGCTTGACTCCGTGTAAGGAGTGTGATGAAAATGTTCATGATCACCGGTTTATACATTTATAACGTGTGATTGGGCGCACGTGGGTCGATAAAATGAACTTTTGTTAACGAATGAATTTGAAACGGCAATATCGGCGGCGTACCGCAATATCACTCACTACAACATGTGATTTGGTAGCTGCCAATTATTTCAGAATCTTCTATTTCGTGTTCCATGGGGGGACTGACCGACAAATCACGCTTCTGAAAAGAAATATGGAGCATGGAGCTATTATAAATGGGTTAGGCTGAACTTATGTACTCATACAATATTGAAAGAAATATGTTGTTGTATTCAAATCTCCTGTACATATTCATATAAACCGCTTCCTGGCTGCTTGCTCTCATCAGTTGAACACAGTAAGACCGTGTTCAGTGAAATGTTTTAATCGTTTTTAATTTCTGGAAAAAAGTATATAAAATTTGAACATAACGATTTTCCGATTCACATTCTGGAAAGTTGGTTAATTATTCTTCAGTCAAACAGCTAATCTTCAATATTCTTTGATATCGTTATAAGCTTGTGGTGTGTCTATGTGATAGGAATTCATAAAATCGTGTATCTTTGTTCAAAACCATGGGTCCTGCACCATCAGAACGTTCACGAGCTAATCGTTTTGAACATGTTGATCGCGCTGAACTTCTCTAATAGTGCGTTACAATCGCTGATGTTTACAAATGTCAAGACATAAGTCGTGAGATGTGTGCGAAGAATAGTGAGCATGAACGGTACCGCTCAACAGTTATCGGATAAAATTGGTTTACATGCACCATCCAGCACAAGTAACAAATAGTAAGCCCTTAACATACGGAATACGCAACCGTTCAGTGTTTTTCATCAACCTATGCAATACATGAGTACGAGAGAACCAATAGATGTGAACATCATTTGGCAACAAACAAACATCAATATCAAATGTTGTTACCAGAAATTGTCTCGTGGAAGTGGATGTTGGCCAAATTGTGGGATATTCATGAACTAGTCGCTTTTCGACGCAAATGATTGTCCTTAATATGTTTTTGCAGTCGCCTCAGCTGTTGGCAAGGTGTGAAGTAAAATAAAGATGTACAACTATGGTGGGTGTGAAATTATCACTCTCGTAAATCAAAACGATTTATATGAAATTGCACATAGTTCGAAATATTCAAGTACCTTTGTGGAGTATGTCAACCCCGGACACCAAACACTCCGACGACATCGCTTATTGCAATTCTCAATTTCATTTATCAGCTTGGAATCCATATGCAGAGGGTGTTTTTGGTTAATGGTGATGTTCCACTTGAAGCTGTTTTCGCTACACATGTCCATAAGCGAATACGTATATTTCACGGCGAAACATCCCGTGGATTGTTCTTGTTGGTTATTTCCTCCCACTAACAGGAATCCGTGGATCAAACTCAGCAAGACCAATGGTGACATTTTCGCATACACAGTGATTGTGATTTCAGCAGTGTTGAATACTTATATACTGAACTCAAGAATTGTGTGATGCATTCTTATTGGTTGGTCCTTAAGTTTTTTCAAATAATCTGGATTTCGGATGAATTCAAATGGTCAGATTTTAGGTTAATCAGATGCTGTTAATAGCACTGGACATCCGTTTGAAATGACTCAGTCTCATGCATAATCTGGATGTTTGAATACCGTGTTTACTTTCGACAAGCATCAATGTTCATTCTTAGTATTTCTCCAAATTATTTAAGATTTAAATAGTAAGAGAATATTACTGATGTATTTGCGTCAAACCGGCGGGCTAACATTTATCAACATGAGATCAAACGAAAATTCGATATACCCACGAGTGTGAACACATATTCAAACCTGCTCAAATAAACTTGATTTCTCCTGGTTATAAGAAAAATGCTCCGTGAGGTTTATAAGATGCTGGCGAATCTATCAATACATCTGGATCTGATCTGTCCACCTCAATTTAATTTGCGCTAAATGTGACCTGTGCATTCTTTCAACAACCTTAGGTTAAACAGATCAATTTAATAAAATGTAACTCAAACGATCTTTTCCATTACAAGCACACTTTATGTGACAAAGCATCTCTTTCAGAGGGAACAAGTTACCGGACATTCTCTACAAAATAAACTATAAATTAAATCTATTTTTGGAAATGAATAACACGAAGATCAACGGTTTTGAAATGCAGAATCGCAAACTGACTTTAGAAGGGAAAGCTCAAAGAGACTAATAAATGACTAATGTTTGTGCTGCTAACAGCTCCATGAATTCATAAAGTATTCAGAATCCGAGAATTCATGTTCAGAAGAAGCACATAGCTTCATAATTACCATTTAATAGTGAATATTCGTTTAATAAGAGGTATGAGAACAATTATACGATATCACTGTAGTCAACTAATATGCCTGAGGATAGCTCAACTGAAGCAGTTCGACTTTCCCTATCGACGAATCAGAGGTGACCCAATTTTAGTTTACAGAACATACGATACCCCGAACAATCCCTTACAAAATTTATTTACGAGTGGGAATACGAAAACTATCGGACGGTGAATATAGGGCTGGTCGTATCTTATTCCCGATTGAACTGTAGAGGCTATCCTTACGCAGCCCTTGTCTGTTAAACTTGGAACAGTTTACATTCAACCGTTGCTCACTCCACTAGCTTCAAGATTCAAGATTCAAGAATGTATGGTGAAAAAAAAGCGCATCGCTTCAAAATTATCATATCATCGTGAATATTTGTTTATTAAGAGGTTTGAAAATAACGATTATACGATGTCACTGGAGTCACTCAATATGCCTACCCTGTGTCAATACACATGCATCGTCAAATCGCTATGTAACAAATAAGTGTCCAAGTTTCGAGTGAATGATTTGATAAAGGGCAATGTGCTAATTGCTTTAATAAGGGTATTCTACAAAAACGGACTCGTACCAAATAGAAAAACCGGCAACAGTTAGTACGGGAATGGGGAATTAGTAGAGCGGCTAAGTGGCTACGTGTAATATCTGACTCACTGTATTTGAACAAATGTTCGAGTGGATGATCTGTAGTACGCAATATTTTGTATGTAATGATAACGTCACATCGAAGTCTATGTTGAATAGAAGTGTGGAGCTCTACATTTGTCAACCTTTCATTGTATGTAACTTCTCGAACACCAAGATCGCGTTTCGTTGCACGATGATATATGCTGTCAAGCAAGAATATATATTTTTTCATCCACTGAGTCCATGCTCGCGATGCATGGTCCATTGTTGGAATTAAGTAGGTCTTCGTGATGCTTGACAATGTTCCAGGTTCTGAAGATCCGTCGCAGCATACCTAGAAGCTATGAAGCACGCTTTTGAATGACTTTACATTGTACGCGGTTCCTCGGGCTGCACATATCCAGACTTCAAGATCTCTCACCGAATCGGTCCAGCTAAAAATTGTCTGCCGAAAGTGATATTCGTACTAAAAGGTCTCGCTGATTTGCAGTAACTTGCATTTTTGAAAATTGAACGGCAGTTTATTTCTAACTGACAATTCGTGAAGTGCATTTAAATCACTTTGCAATTTTACGCAGTCTGCAGTTCATTTTATTTGCATCCAAATTTTAACATCATCTACAAAAACGGCTACCATAGATGAGAGCGTCTCAGAAAAATCATAGATGTAAACTAAGTAAAGCAATGGTCTGAAGACGAAATCTTGCGGTACACCACATAAGGTATCAATGGCTCGTGATTGTATCCCGTTTACTCGAATGCTTGCAATGCGCCCATTGAGGTAGCTTTAGAACAATACGAGGAGCTGCCCGTCAATGCCAAACTGTTTCAGCTTTTGTAGAAACACAAGGTGATCAACTCTGTTGAAAGCTTTTTATATATCCAGATAGCACACGTGCATAATGTCTCCTGCGTCAATTGTTTGGGTCCAATAGTTTATTATCGTCAGTCAGTATGTCAAGCGAGTGTGCGCTTCACCAAACCAATACTGAACGGCAAATATTATATTTTGTGATTCCATGTGATGAACTATATTTGCCGTCACTATGCGCTCCATACCTTGCATATCACAGACAGTAGGGTGACAGGTCGGTAGTACGTGGACTCTAAACGGATACTACTCTTATTGATTGATGAAATTACCCTTTATTCATTATGCTGGCACCACTCCTTCGTTTAGGATATGCTGGAAAAATTGGTATAGTGGTTCGCACTCCTGCTGGTCACAGGATTTGATTGGTGCTGGTGTTATTCCATCGTCTCCAGAAGATTTCATAGGGTTCAGTCAATACACGTGTCTTTGTATAATCGCTAAATAAAATTTAATATCATTCAGTTGTTCAGATACAATTAATGTCAGTTATTGATTGAGCACTGACAATCCCATCCAGAAGTGTAGGGTGTTTAGTCCAAACAAAGTTTCGTTTTTCGAGCCATTTTTGTGCGACTGCGGAGCTTGAATCAGGAGTCACTTGCCCGTCGTTCATCAGTAAATCACGAAATATGATCTATTATTGACTGAAGTATCTTCCTGAGCGCAGTGCAATGTGTTTCGGAGTTGTGGTGATCAATTTCTTGCAAATTTAATATTCCAAGCGATCCACGAAGACCCGCGTAGTAAATCTTCTCGAATTGTTCGGTGGACGCACAAACTCGTCTAGCACCGCAAACAAACTCCAAGGCTAGCACCATATGATCACTGCATGGGACGCAATATAGTCAACACGCTCAACTGCTATTTTCTCGGAAGTTAGGATTACATCCAAAATGGATGGCAACTCTGATCCTTTTCTATGAGTAAAGACAAACACATGATTATGCAGTGGGATTTTGTCGATCTCCTCACGAAATTTGTCATCAATGTGTGTAGAGTGTGATCGGGTCTGGAATATTAAATGAATATTGAAGTCCCCGATGATTAGTATTTGCGAACTTCGCTCCTCTCCGGGATATTTTAACGCTTGTAAAAACCTGTTATGTTGAGTATCGTTTGAGGCTGTGTGACAAGATATTATTCCAAGAATGCAATCGTCCTGTGACACATTCAAGAGACTGCACCAGAGGGTTTCTTCGAAATCAATGTTTGAATCGTGAATCGTCATGCACTAAAGCCGTTTGTGACAGTATAAAGCCGCATCAATACCTTTTCTTGGGCGATCGTTCCATATTATCATCATGTTGTGGATTGATAGTTTACTTACAGTCATACAGGAATGACACCAGGTTTCAGTAACACCAGAGAGGTCCGACGTGTATCGTTTGTACAGTTTGATCAGTTCAGTCATTCCGTCGAACAAACTTCGAGCATTGGTATACATCCATCTATGTGAGTTTTTAGAAAGTAACACCGAGTCAGTATTATAAATTTATTGTTCTGACGATGTCGACGTCAGACAGAGATCGTTTTGTAGAGCAATCTTTCACTGTTTCACCACATGCGGATCTCCATTGTACTCTCGCTATCTGATGTTTACAAAGGTCAAGACATAAGTCGTGAGGTGTGTGGGAGTAACTTGCGTGCAATCGTGGATCTACGTTCGCTTAGATTGTCTATTGCTAATAAGAATATTGAGCATGAACGGTACCGCTCAACAGATATCGTATAAAATTGAAAACCTGCATTATCCAGCAAAAGTAACATATAGTAAGCCCTAAAGATCCGGAATACGCGACCGTGAGTCCACAAGCAAATGCAGCCGGAACAACGGCACGGAAATGTTTAGCTTATTTGAAAACAGATGGAGAAGAATAACGGAAGTAGCTATTTAAAAATGCGGAATTCTTCAAGGTCGGTCAAACCTGCACGAAGATAACTAAAATTCCTATATTTTTTCAGCGAATCTTTTGACGACTTGAAGGAATTCCTTTTCAGTGTTTTTCGGCAACATATGCAATACATGAGTAAGGGAGAATTGATAGATGTGAACAACATCTAGCAACAAACAAACATCAATATCATGTGTTGTTACTCAAAATTGTCTCGTCAACGTATATGTTGGCCAAGTTAAAGGATAATCACGAACTAGTCGCTTTTCGACGCATATGATTGATGTAAATATGTTTTTGCAGTCGCCTCAGCTGTTAGCAACGTGTTTAGTGAAATTAAAGATGTCCAACTATGGTGGGTGTGAAATTTTCACATTCGTAAATCAGAGAGAATCATATGAAACACCTCATAGCCTAAAATATTCACGTCTTTTTGTGGAGTATGTAAACCCATGGCACAAAACACTGTGACGACATCGCTGCTGGCATTTCAAAATTTTATTTCCCGGGTTAGAATCCATTTGCAGAGGATGGTTGTGGTTCATGGTGATGTTCCACCTGAAGTTGTTTTCTCTACACATTCTCAGAAGCGAATAAGGATGTCTCACAGCGAAAAAACCCGGGGATTGGTTTGTCATTTCCTCTCACTGAGAGAATACCGTGGATCAAACTAACTAAAACCAAACGTTAAATTTTCGCATACACAATGATTGTGATTTTAACAGTGTTGAATATTGTTGAATATCGTAATTTGTCAGTGTTGAATTCTTATATACTGAAGTCAAGGATTGTGTGATGAAATCTTCTTGGTTCGACAGGGATTTTTCTCGAATAATTTGAATTCTAGAGGAATTCAAATGGTTGGAATTAAGGTTCCTCAGAAGCATTTATCATTAATGGACATCTATTTGAAATGACTCAGTTGTCTGCCTAATCTGAAGTGTTTCAATACCGTGTTGATTTTCGACTGGCATCATTACTTATTCTGATGATTTCTCACAATTATTCAAGGTAGAAATGGTACCATTATTTATTATAATGATTTCTTGCAATTATTCAAGGAATGGTACAAGATTATTACCGTGGGATTTGCGTCAAAACGCCCTGCTTACATCTATAACCATGAGGTCAAACGGAAATCCGGCATGCTCCCAAATCGGAAAGCATATCATGAACTGCGTAAATTTACTTGATTTCGCCTGCAGATGAAATTCTTTGGGTACTTTCCAAGATGCTGGCGAATGTATCAATAAATTTTGATCTGATCTGTCCATCAAAACAATCTGTTTGATTAGGATGTCATGTGGTTTTTATTAGGAAACCTGAGAATAATCGAATTAGTCAAATAAAATGTAATTTACTATATATAAAAAACATTATGTGACAGAGCATTTCTGTCACTGTGGACAAGTTCCCGGAAATCCGCAATGAGTGAAGTTTAAATTGAATCCATTCTTGAAACATATTCACACAAACAACAACGGTATTAAATTACAGAATCACAAACTGACTGTAGAAGTAAATGATTGAAATAAATCATAAATGAACCATTTATTGTGCTTCTAACAGGCCTTAGGATTCATGATTAAAGGATTTATTGTTTAAAACGTTATTTATTTACAAACCGTGAGATTATGGTATGAATGAACATGTGAAAGATATAAAAGTATAAAAGGAATGGAGACCATCATATGTACGGCTCACGAATAATATACTTTTTATGTGTAAGTCAAGTTGCGTTATAAACACCGTCATGCAAGGACAGCCACCATATGTTTGGTAGGGAATTCCAATGAAATATGTCACGTATTGCGAAACTTCTGCGCTGACAATTAATACGGGATTTGGGAAGTGAAGGCATAAGGTATATATGCGTATCATTTTCCTATCACACACATTAAGCAAGTATTCTACTGGACGTTTGAATCATCGGTTTACGGAACCTTGTGAAGATCCATCACTAACTTTGTTGCTGTGTGATAGATTTTCTCCAAGAGATGAATATAATCCCGCAGTCAAGGAGCCCATACTTTTAAAGGATAATCCATTTTAGGGTGAATGTATTCGTCCATTATCCTTGGTAACGTTTCAAGCGAAAATTTTACAAATATATATTATACAAGAGATTACTTTATGCTCACCAAAAACAGGTGGACGCACTAATACTTAGTCAAGTAAACTGTGACCTTATTAGCAATGGATGGAATTATAGTTGAAAGCAAATGTCTAAAATGTACCGCTTAAATGAATTGATTCCAGTTATGTTATCTGAATAATCATCAGTACCAAGTCCTTCGAAATATTCACATAGTTTATCACAACAATCCAAACTGGAATCACTGCACCAGAGTATCGCACTTATTTGAGCTCATCAGCATTGCATATCCGCTCTTGGGTCCAAATCGAACATAAAACCATCACCATCGTAGTCTCACGCCTCACGTTCTGAGCTACCGTCTGATTGCGTTTATGCCTCTACAAAAGTTTCTCCAGACTGGCACATTTGAGTAGCGTCACATGTCCAACAAGTGTAGAAGTTTGAAGCAACATGTGTTGTGGTAGTTCAACCAATCTGATTTTCTTGTCAGTTTTTCCCATCTTTTACAGTGTAAGCTTACATCGAGTAAATCAGACAAACATTGTTGTTCAAGAGCGTTAAAAGGGTTTTATTCACTATGATTTTCGAATACTCGTCCTTACCAACTCCTTCGACATATTCAAAAATGTTATCACAACGTTCCACATTGGGAGTACTGGACTCGAGTTTCACTGTTATTTGAGCTAATGAACAGTGCATTTGCTATATGGAGTCTGACTCGAAACCAAAACTCTCACAATCGTAGTATCATGCCAAACGGCTTAAGCTACTTTTCTTCGAATGACAGATCGCGATTGAGCTTTCATAAATGTTTCTTTATACTGGCACATTTGTGTACCGTCCTATTTCCAACCGGACGAGAAGTAGCCAGCAGCCTCTGGTGTGGTAGTCCAACCGATTTGATCTTCCAGGTAGGTCTCTCCATCAGATAAAGTATAACCTAACACCGACTAAATCTGACGGGCATTTTTGTTTAAGTGTGTTTGTAGCATTTAGTTCCTTAGGATTTGTGAATACTTATCGGTAAGATGTCCTCCAACTTTTTCACAAAGTGTATCACAACGGTACAATTTGGAAGAACTTGATTCGTATTTCGCTATTATTTTTGCTCATCAGCAGCGCAAATACTCTTTTTGGTCTGACTCGAACCCAGTAACTGCTTCACAAGAGTCTCATACCTTACGTCCTGAGCCACCTCCCCTCGTATTACCAATCGCTATTAGGCCTCAATGAATGTGCATTCAAAGTGACACAATTGAGTAGCGTAATATGCCCAACCAGTCGAGTAGGAGCCGGGAAAACCTAGTGTTTTCTTCCAACCGATCTTATCATCTTGTCAGGAATTACCGTCAGATAGAGTGTAAGCTAACACCGATCAAATCTAACGGGCATTGTTGTACAAGAGTGTTTGGAGAGTTTGTACTTTATGCTTTGCGACAATTCATCAGAACCAAGTCCTTTTGAATATTCGCAAAGTTTATCAACACCGTTCACTTTGTTAGCACCGGACTCGATTTTTTTCTGTGTTATTTGTGGCCGTCAGCAGTTCATATCCTCTCTCGGGTCTGGCTCGAACCCAGCAAATCCACCATCGTAGTCTCACGCCCCACGGACGATGCTACCGTATCCCGTTTGTTCGATTGCGATTCCGTCTTCATGTATGTTTCCTAAGACTATCACATTTGAGTAACGTCTTATGCACAACCAGTCAAAAAGGATACAGCAACTTATGTTGTGGTTGTCCAAGGGATCTGATAAGCTTGTCGTGTCATCCTATCTTATACATTTAATGCATACACAGATCATATATAATGGGCATTCATGTTCAAGAGTGTTTGGAGAGTGTTGTCCTTTGAGCTTTGTGAATACTCAACAGTAACAAGCCGTTAGAAATATTCACAGCGATTGTATCACAACGGTTTACATTGGAAGCAATGTACTCGAGTTAAGCTCTTAATTGACGTCATCAGGAGTGCATTACCTTTATCGGGTCTGACACGAACACAGGAGCTTCACCACCTACCGTCGTTTCTTGATTGTTTCTCAAAACTGGCATATATGAGTGGCGTTCTATGCCCAGCCATCAAGAAGGATTAGCAACACATGTGGTGGTCTTCCGGCCGATCAGATATCAGTGTCAGGTCTACCAAACTGATACAGTGTAAGATAACTCGGATTAAATCTGACAAGCATTGTTAAGAAGAAGAAGAAGAATGAACTTTATTCGTGTTCACGAATTTTCAGCAATAGATTAATTTCTCCACATAATACCAATACAAAAATATGTATAGCGTGCGCACAATGAAATAATACATAGGCCAATGAAGTGTCAGGTTACCTGTGCTAGACAAATGTGACGGGAATAAAAAAAGAATTAAAAAGCAGGACATCTCAGCGTGAATTAAAAAAATAGGTGAGCGTTTCTCCAACTTCATAGCATCAATAAATTAGGTTCGTTATATAATGCAAATAAAATAAAATATATGAAGTGCCACACAATAAAGTAATACTTGGGCTAAAAAAGTGTCAGGTTACCATGGGCTAGACAAATGATAGGGGAATTTGAAAAATTAACTCGAAAAATAACTGGGGCATCGTGGCATCATTTGAAAATTGTCAAGCGTTCTTTCAACTCTGTAACAGCTTTTGATTGCTGTACCATGTATCGGGCCAAGTATGGGATAAAAGAATTTCTAAATTTATTCGTTCTTGAATAGGGAATAACGTACTGGCTTCGGGTGGAGGAAAGAGATCTGCAAGAAACAAGGCTTTTGTTCAATGGATGTAAACTATCAGTAGAAATGTTCGCGATTAATCTGCTGCATTCACGAAAATGACGATTGACAATAGTGTCACGAATGTCATCAGCGGAAACACAACTCAGTCTTGAGATGAGCTTAATGCATCTTCTGATCATCGTAAAATCCTTTTCCAAGAAGCCGGGAAAAATCACAGGAGATGCGAAAAGAAGGTGAGGAATGATGCAAGAAAAAACGAAAAGTTGAATGACATTTGGTGGAACGGAGAAAGAACGGAGACGTAGTGCATAGAACGACAGTTGGCGCACTTTAGTGAATACCCTTGTAACATGTTCAGTCCAGCTAAGATTTTCAGATATTGTAACACCAAGATACTTAAAGCTGCAACATCTGTCGAACACCAAGCCGTTAAGAGAAACGCGAGGAATTTCTTGGTGAAGGGCTAAACGACGCTGTCCAATAATGTTGGAAAATACGATTTCGCTGCATTTAGAGGGATTCAATGATAAACCAATTGTGGAGGACCATTGACCAATGTTCGTTACCATTGATCCTAAGGCATGTTGCTCGATCCGGCGATTTTGATTTACTGCAATGGCAACGTCATCAGCGTATTTGAGGGTAAGTGCAGATAGGTCAGAGGGAAGATCAGAAATATAAAGGGAAAATAGAAATGGGGACAATATTGCACCTTGAAGGACACCACGGGGAATAGCTATTTCACGGGAGGTTTGGCCGTTCGCGACTGTGTATTGGATACGACCCTCAAAATAAGATGCCAGCCAATGAAGAATATTTGCATTGACGCCATGATCAGATAATTTTTGGAGTAATGAGTTTCTTAGAACACTGTTGAAGGCATTTGTGTAATCCAAAAAACAAGTTTGTACTGCTTTAGATTTACAAGAGTGTTTTGAGAGTTGTGTTCATCATATCTTGCGAATATTCATCGGTAGCATGTCCTTCAAAATATTCACAAAGTTTATCACAACGGTCCACATTGGAATCACAATACTCGAGTTTTTCCTTGTTTGAGCTCATCAGCAGAACGTATCCTGTGTCGGGTCTGATTCGAACACATGACCTCCAGCATTGTAGTCTCATTCCGAACGCCCTGAGTCAAACAAGAAGAGGATACGCACTGCCAATAAGCACAAATAAGATCGTTGTTATAAACTTAGTGAAGGACTTGGTTCTGGTTAGTAATCGCAAAACTTTATTAATGGAACTCTTACAACCCTGTTTAACGAAACTGCCCGTTAGATTTAATCGGTGTTAGCTTACACTGTATCCAACATGAATATCTGATAAAGAGAACACATCGGTTGGCCAACCACAACAGATGCTGATGTCACCTTCTTCAGTGGTTGGGCATAAGATGATAATCCAATAAGCCAGTGTGCAGAAACAATTATGAAGGCATAATCGCAATTTGTATTGTTCAGTTTCCGCAAAATATAATGTACAAAAATTGACCAAACAATCGTGAACAACGATGGCCCTCCAGATTTAATCGGCGAAGGTTTACACAGTATCCTAAAAAAAACCTGGCAAGCAGATCAAATCGGTTGTACGACCACATCGGATGTTGCTGGCTCCTTCTTGACTGTTTGGGGATGGGACGTTACTCAAAACTGCCAGTATGAAGAAATATCAATGAAGGCATATTTGTGATCTGTCAGACGGGGGACGGTATCTCAGGACGAAAGGCGTGCGACTACGATTGTAAATGTACTGGGTTGTAGTCAAACCCAATAAACCATATGCACCGCTGATGAACTCAAATAAGAGGAAAACTCGAGTCTAATTCTACAAATGTGAACCATTGTACTCAAATTCGTGAATACTTCGGAGTACTTGGTATCGATGAGTAGTCACAAGTCTAATGAACAAAACTTTCTAAAAACTCGTGAACTACAATGCTCGTTAGATTCAATCGGTGTTAGCTTATCAGATGCAAAGACCTGACAAGGAGATCAATGTGTCGGACGATCACAACAGATGTTGGTGGATAATTTTTACTTGTTGATCATATGACGCTACTTAATTATGCCAGTCTGCAGAACAATTCATGAAGTGATAATAACGATCGGTCAAACAGAATCGGTAGCTGGGGCCGTAAGTCGTGAGACTACGATGTGATGGTCTGTGGTTTGATTTTGACCCGAGACAGGATTTGCATTTCTGATGAGCTCAAATTTGAGCAAAACTTGAGTCCAGTTATTCCGATGTGGACCGTTTTTATAAACGTTGTGTATATTTCGAAGAAATTGGTAATAATATGTAGTCGCAAAACATAATGAACAAAACACTCTGAACGCGCTTTAAAAACGATGCATGTTAGATTTAATCGGTCTTAACTTACACTGCATCATATGGTAAGACCGGACAATGAGATCAGATCAGTTGGACGATCCAAACGAATGTTGTTGTCTACTTTTCTAATAGATGCTAATTTGACGCTACTCAATTCTGCATTTCTGGAGAAACATTCATGAGTCAAAAATCGTGATGGGTCAAACGGAGGACGGTAGCTGGGGCCGTTAGGCGTTAGACTACGATGGTGATGGTCTTTGGTTTGATTCAGACCCGAGACGGGATATGCTCAACTGAGCTCAACTATGATGATGAGCTCAACTATGAGCGAAACTCAAGTACACTGCTCCCAATGTGCATCTTCGTGATAAACGTTTGTGAGTATTTTGAAGAACATGTTACTGATGATTAGTCCCAAATCATGAAGAACAGAACTCTCCGAACATTTTTGAACACGAATGCGCGTCAGATTTAATCGGTGTTGGGTAAAACTGTATCAGATGCAAAGACCTGACTAGGAGATAAGATCGGTCACATGACTACAACAGATGTTGATCTATCCTTCTAGACTGGTTGAGCATATGTTGCTACTCAAATGTGCAAGTCTGGAAAAAAACAAATGAAGTTTGATCGAGCTCGGTCAAACAAGGGAAGGTAGCTCAGGCCATGAAGCATGAAACAACGATGGTGAAATTTCTGGGTTCCGATAAGTCCTGAGAGAAAATATGCATTGAAGATGAGCTCAGATGACAGAGAAGCTGGAGTACAGTGATTTTAACGTGGACCGTTGTGCTAAACCTTGTGAATATTTCGAAGGACTTGGTACTGATGAGTAGTTGCAAAATATAATGAACAAACTCTGCTAACACTCTTGAACAACAATGGTCGTCAGATTTAATCGTTTTTATCTTACAGCATCCAGTTGCGTTTTTGTACAAAAAGCGACGGGTAGGATTTCAAATAATATATATATCCTATTTTACCATTACATGTTGATTCTTGTTGACATTCTCTATCTGTTTGCTAAAGGAATCAGATGACGAGACTGATCAATTTGAAAATGAACAACCAATTTGAAATGCAAAACAGATATCGATTGCGAATGAGATGGCACCGACGATGGAGTTAAGTGCGAGCTTGCTCACTTGCCAATAAGAATTTTGCATGGAAACTCAATGTCGACATCATAAAATGCGATTTGAGAAATTGTGGTGACCGCTACTTGCGTAGAGCTGGAACACGTATCTCGTGAATGCATGGATGAGATATAAAATTAACGATTAGCAAACGCATGTTTTTGTTTTCACTAGACAACTTGTGATTGCATCCTTGGCTATTTAGGTAACTGAACGAATCATCCTGACCCAACACTTGCACAATCTGAATCCTGTATAGTGGATATCAGGTTAAATTAACAACATTGATCGGCGGAAGGTGAATAAAAATGCGCTGGATGCCAGGTATCAGGGCTCCGTTCAACATAGATTTGCGAGATGTGTAACATTTCTCTCCAATCAGAGTGTACGTTGGTATCTCATACTTCGACATGAGTTAGATATATGCTCCAAGTGACATGAGGGCAGGGTGTTTTCCCTAATGATACTACGGTATACATATTTCAAGTAACGCATATTGTAATACATTACTACTCAGCAGTAATGAAACTTACCTAGCCATATTTTGTCATTTTAATCAATGAAACGTTTATTTGAGCTCTCTTTGTGTGTAATCATTCTCAGAAAAATATTTTAAACCAAAACTGCGGAAATGTCATGCAAAATAATTATCGTCGGAAATGTGTTAATTGCACTGGTTCCAGTAAACACTGGTAATTTCGAGAATGATCGGAAGTTAGGTTTTTCAAGAGCATTTAACAGCAATGGACATTCTATCGACACGCCTTTGTCGTTTGCATAATGTTGGATGCTTGCAAACTGTATTGATATTTTGAAAGGCACTAATGTAAATTCAAAGTACTTCCCACAAATATTCGAAGATATAATGTTAAGAAAATATAACTAAGGAAATTTCTTCAAAACGCTTTTCTAACGTTTATTGACATGAGATCAAACGGAAATTTGCTAGGCACCGAACTGGGAACGCATGTTATAACCTGGGCAAAAACTTTATTCCGCAGACGCATAAACGAAATGTTTCATCTGATCTGTCTATTTCAACAATGTATCCGAAAACGAAGGCCTGTGCATTTTTTAATAATGAAATGTAACTCAAACGATCTCTTTCAGTACAAACACACTTTATCTGCCAAACCATTTCGGACAGATGGCACACGTTCACTAAAATCCGCGATAGGTAAAATGATAAATGGAATCCCTCTTTGAAAAAGCTTTGCACTAAATTCCACGGTATTTAATTACAATGAAATTCAATGCAAATCAATTTCAATGGTCTAAGAAGCATATAGCTTGAAAAAAATTACAGAATAATATGGAAATTACCAATAACATGGTACGATAATCGGGATTTCTTTGCTTACCGAGCAGTTCAGGAATCAAGTAAAAATCCATTGGACAAAAACTGTTTTCAGAGTTCAAAACCCTAATGGTGTAAACTATATATCTTGAAACTTTGAATTGGCCAACATGTAATTGTCCAAATTTGATTTGAATATATCCAAGTTGGGTGAATGTGCAACATAACAAGGTTGGGAATTCCATGTAAACATACACGTACAGAATAAGAGTACCTTCGACAGTTTAGTATCGAGTCGGGAATAAGTACTGTATAGTCGTGACTACGGTTGGTTCTGGGTGGTAGTCGCGTGAATAGATGATTTAAGGTATGGTTGGGGGTATGCGATATATTTGACTTAAGTTTCAAATAAACTTGAAAAAGTAACATAATCACAAAAAGAAATGGATAGTGACCGATTTACACGTTTTTCGTCTGGCGAATTGCAAGTTGGCACATGGAAGATAGACAAGGTTATATCCTATGTGATTATAGAAAATCAGACAAATATGTTTCTGAGTTAAAAACAACACAATGATCCAAATGTCTGTTGAATGCAAATATACAAATGCATATAAGCCAGAGTTTGTCGATTGTTTGGTTGTTAGGTGGTATCATGAGGTGAGCTTATGGTGGCTGAAAATGTATTAACAATGCGCAGAAAATATTGACAGTCTCTTCTTATCATTCCAATACATCAAAATATCTGTTAGGAAATACAAGTTGGAGATTCCATTCCATACACGTACACACTAACACACAACTGTTTCTTCGATGTTTGCAATCCCATGTGCTAATATCAGAAATTATTGAAACAGTGATAAAGCGATAAACAAATATTTAAATTTTGAAGCGAATGTTAATAACATGGTTCCATCTTACAATTGGATGACCATTCCATACAATAGATGTGATGTCGACCAAAGAAAACGATCAAAATGAAAAGTTAATTTGAATGGCTGCATCCAACTCATTCCATAACCAATTTCTGACTGTACACTTTCATCAGTTTGGGCTAGTAATATTGAATAAAGTGACACTTGAAACAATGGTAAAGTAATAAACTATGTTACAACCAATAACACTAACTTTTTCACAACGAACGTTTGAATGATTCATTTACGCAGTGTATCGAATTCAAATGAAACAGTTATGCAGTTGCCAGCTTGTATGAGTGAAGCGCTAAAATATCGATCGAATTGCATGAGTGCAAATAAACGAAGCGTTAGTTCCATAATGTGATATAACGCAGATAAAGGCGACTCAGTTCAATATGATTAATCATTGCGTGCAAAGACGTAAATATATTGTAGTTAGAGCAGAAAATACAATGGCTAGGAGAAGGGAAAGAATCTACACTCTATGACATTCAGTGCAGTAACGGATGAACAATAATTTAATTTATTTAATTAATTAGTAAATTTTTGTTGATTTCTCACAATTTTGCGAATGCTCTGTGAGCCGCATTTTGCTAAGAAAATTGGTCAATTGATAAGCTCTACGCGACCGGAGACCACTATGATTTCATTAGGTGTTTTAGGGCACGATCAATTACAGGTGGTGGATAAAGAGCTATTAAAATACTTTCCATATTCTGAATGTGGACCTTTATGTGATGAAGCATATCCATTGTAATCTAGAGGAATCCCAAAGCCTACAATGTATGAATTTGTTATATGAAATTAGCTTTAATATATTCCACATTTGCGAATGAGTATAAAAAATATGTAATGTTTTTATGAAATTGCAATTTCATTGATAGAGCCACTCTATCAGTCCTGACAGTCGACTTTTGATATCATAGATGAAGTTACTCGTGATTTCGAGAACCAAGTCTAAATTATTTCCTATTTTATTCATTTGTTTTTCACACCTTTTAGTTTGTTTTGAATAAGCTTTAAGATCCGGGATCTTTCCCCAATTTTTGTTAAAAGCCGTGGGTCTGTCAAACTTCTTTTCGGTTTGTTGGCTTGTCGTTGTTGTACCAAGATCGAGTCTTTCTTGTTCACTTCTTTTGGGTCTGAAATGAATGTAACGTATCAAAGGAGGCTTTATTTGTATACAAGAATTTTCAGGAGGGGTGATATGATCATGCTCTTTAACATTCTCCGTACAGTGGATCACACACTTGAAGAGTTTATTACGCAAGCAAGCACGTGACAGCAGATTTCATGAATATCAATTTAATAATCCACATTCTAGATCAAACTGTTGCACGTTCTTCTTTGCTATCCGAGTTTATTTTATATGGAACTCTCTGTCCTCACATATCATTAGTGCATCAAGTCTCGACATGTTTAAGTCTGAAATTGACCAATAAATTTTGACAACATCCAACCTCGCACCTAAATACACATCCCTATTTAGCATATTGGAAATCGTTTGTGTTGTTTTTATGCATTTCTTATATTTTTAATCTATGGTTGCTGTAAAATTTTTGCTTTTTTACCATTAAATCTTTGCATCATAATAGATTCATATTGTCACATTTCTAGAACTTACACTCATGCCTTGTGAGCTACATTGCGGTAAGTTAATAAATAAATGAATGGTTATGTATCTACGTTGCTCGAGATCACTTTGATTACATTAGGTTGTTTGGGGCAAGATCAATTAGAGGAGGTAGATGACATGTTATATATTTTTATTTATTTATATTCATATATCGCTCTTGATCTTATTAACTATTTTCGCTGAACGAATTCAAGACACAAAAATTAATTTGTTTGTTTTATCAAATTAGTTTTTAAATTTTCCGCATTTGTGAATGAATGAAAAAAACGTGTCATGATTTTATGCAAATTGCAGTTGCATTGGTTGGGACAATCAGTGAGTCCTGACAGTCGACTCTTGAAGTCATAGAGGAAGTTATTCATGATTCTCAGAACCAACTCCAAATTATTTCATATTTTATTCATTTGGTTTTTCACACCTCTGAGTTTGTTTTGAATGAGCTTTGACATCTGGGATATTTTCCCTGTTTTATTTGAACGCCTCAGGCCTTTCCACCCTCTTTTCAGTTCATTTGCTAGCCATAGTTGTTCCACGATCGAGTCCGATTTCGTCGCTTCTTTCGGATCTGAAATGCATGGTAACGTATCAAAAGTACCCATTCAATCAATTGCTATATTGTATGTTTGATACTACTTAAGTGAACCTGTATTCATTTAGACACCTAAAGAGCACAACACAATTCATTTTAAAATCATTTTTGATCACATTAGAGCCGTTAATTCAGTTAGATAACGATAAACATTACACATTTCGTGGACTGCATGGAAACACACACATTATTACACCATTATTCCGAAATAGTGTGTTGACGTGTAATCTTGGACGTCCAAGCACCATACTTCTAACTTTCAACTTAGTTAAACTTCAAAAAATGACACATAGATAACTCGTTATGAACCACTCTTCTCGTGATCGGGCTACTTTATGTCAGATCGTCACGCCCGAGTTAAAGTAAACAGAGTGCCATCCCAAATGCTCAAAGCTACAAGCGGTGTCCAACAAGGATCCATGCTAGGTCCCGCTACTTAGTCTACTATACATAAAGAATTATTCCCTACAAAATTTTTCTGTTTCCTGATAATATATTCAAATGTGGACGCAAATGATTGTGGAAAACTGCACATGGATTAGGACAACGTGTGAATGATCACGGAATGAATGATATGACATTCAACACATGGAAAGAAGATGTTACACGTTGGCAAGATTTGTATTTGGAGATATCGATTGAGACCTATACACTTGACACGAAGCTTGCTGGATAAATATCTTCGAGTATGGATTAGTGGAAATCTGAGGAACACGGTGTACTCCGAGAATACATATAAACAGTCTAACAAACTTTTGGTATCTTGCAAATAATACTTGGAACATTCTTTCTGGTAACGTAAACAAAGATATTAAACGTCTAACTTCGGTACCCGATGGATTATGCTGAAAAAGTGTTTTGCACTTTTCGATTAAATCGGTCACAGAACAACAAATATGTTAATGGGTCTTTCATTGTTCCGTACACGAAAAGATTGCAACCTCTGGGTCAACGTGAATATACAAAATGCTGATTGCTACACGAACTAATTTCAACCAACAGAATTGTGTTTAACAAAGGACATCCACAAAAACACAAGTTTGATGATTTTGATAGGAAAGGGACACGCGGACATACCTCATCCGTTTACGTCCCAGTTTCACGTTATGATATTCGACACCATATCTTCGCCGTACTTGTGGTATTAGTTTGAAATTTCTTACCCCAAACTGTGGTGGAATCTCCTTGCCAGTCGGTTTTTGGAGCAACATTTGACTTAGACATGCACAATAATACTATTCGTGATATTTACATTCTATATTGTCTATTCCTTTTATAGTATTATATTTTTCACGTTTTCAATCATACCGTAATCCTTTGCAGTTGTAAAGAATTAATCGTTTAACCAAAAATCATTTAATCCTTGTATTCTCGAGTCCATCTTTGGTTTTCGTGTGAAATCCTTATGTTTCACTCCTTTTCGGTACACATAAAATTAGAGCAATACGGAGTTTGTTGGTTTCTTTAAATATTTCATGGATTCAGCTCAGATGTTTTAATTAATTTATAACCAACCTAATATATACTAGTGTAGTATACAAATATTCACGAATTCAAGATCGGTATCTTTTTATCTGTTAAACCACGCATATATAATGACGATACATTTTGACCCCATTGAAACTACATATATCATCCTAAAGTGCATACGATAGCAATTTTTGCATTTAGGATTTTCGCGAGAATCAAAAACTGTTCAGGATAGAGCAAAATCCTGATTTATCTTGTAACGTTATTCGTAGGTCTGTGATGTATATATTCCTTATAGAACATTTAATTAAATAGAAAACAATTAAGTTATTCCAGAGCAATCCTGGCCATATGGCTTAGAATCTGATTCACGTTTATACAAAAACTAGTAATGGATAGGTTATACGTAAATTGACAGCAAATAATGGACTTACAATTCATTTTTTGTTCTCTCGTGAACAAATAACAATGCACGAAATTTCTAACACGAACATTAGGAAGGCGAAAAATCTTCATATTAACTGTCATTTTTTTGCGCGTAAGCAGTCAAGTATTCTGTTTGATTTATTTAACAATAACTTCACACGATTCAAATAGAATGACTGTATTCTAGCCGCACGATTTCAGTTTTGTAGATACTCGACCATCAAAAACTACATGGAGATCTTGAACAAATATGCTAATCTCCATGCATTTCCATCCCACACCCCAATCAGCAAATAGGGACTGTAGGATCATTTTTGGAAAACGTTTGATTCAGTGAAAGAAGCGTGATGTAAATGCATGTAAATGAGTATTTTATACATGTTCATCAATTCAAACCCTCATAACATGTGTTCGGGCACATGTGAGTGAATTAAATTATCTGTGTCTCAACGAATGGATTATCAACGCCAACATTCACGGAGTACCGCAATATCACTCACTGCAACATGTCATTTGGTAACTGGCAATTATTTCAGAACCTTTTATTTCGTGTTCCATTGAGCGACTGACGGAAAGATCACACCTCTGAAAAGAAAAAAAGGAAGCAATTTTGAATGTGTTAGGCTCCGAAAATATAAAATATTGAAAAAAATATGTTGTGGTACACACATCACCGTACTTATAAACAAAAACCAGCTCCCTACTGTTTGCCTTCATCAAGTGAAGACACTAAGAACAAGTTCATTGAAATGTTTTAAATGTGCAAAATTTCAAAATAAATATAATAAATTTGAACATACATACATACTGGAAACCTGGTGAACTAATTTCTGGTCACCGCGTTTAACAGTTGTTTAATAATGGGGGCAATCGTTTAAAGTTTTTTTAATTGAAAAATAAAACCCGTGACTCGTTAAACTTTAGGTTTTTGCGCATGTAATAATCCTACTGTATTTGCCAAATGAGTGAAAAGAGCACGATACCCGTCGTGGTTTGTTCAGGTGTGTGATGAAAATGCAACGATAAGCGGAACTCCTTGTTCGCGAGCACATGCGATTGAACAGGTGGATAAGGATGTACGTCTTAAGCAGTGGTTTGCAATCTTTACTTGTTTAACATGTTTTACTGATTCAGGGCATGTGGATGTGTATTGTACTCTCGCTTCCTGATGAGTGCAGAGATCACGACAAAAGTCGTGAGGTGTGATGGAAACCCGCACCACGCAGCACAATTAAATAATAATGAACCCTAAATATATCGCATACGCATAGGCAACCGTTAATGCACGCACGTAGTGATTTAATAATGTGTAATTCGTCAAGGACATTCAAACCAGCACGGAGGTGACTAAAAACTCCTCTTTTACTCAGCGAAATATTTTATGAATTGAAAGTAATAACTTTGGTGTTTTTCATCAAGCTTTACAATACATGTCTAAGGAAACAGAAATAGGAATAGATCTAATCAACACTAACCTATAAACGAAAATCAATGTCACTTATTGTTGATTAAAATTGTCTGGTCGAAAAAGATGTTAATCAAGTTAAGAAGAGAACACGAACTTAACGTTTTTCAACGCATACGTTTGGTCTTTCTAAGTTATTAAAATCAACTCAGCTGTCAGCATAGGGTTCCAGCCAACTCTGCTACCTAAATTTAAAGACAGTGCCTATAGGGGCTCATTAAATACTGAAGTTCGAACAAACAGTAAACAGAACTTTTAACTCTGGAAGAGCTAGAATAAGCACTATCAAGAATAAACAGCAGATTAAATATCGCTAACACGTAAGGCAACCTCAATGTGTATTTATGAATTTTCCAATTCCGATGGATAGGATACATCGGCCGTAAGACGGGAAACTGCTAAAGCGAATGTCTACACATCATTATAGTTGGTTAAGCAAAGCCTGGACGAAGAAGGTGAATTCCTCAATTCTACCTCATCTAATTGGCAAGGGATAAGGTGTGAAACCTGAGAAGTAGTTCTCAGTGTTTCACACGTTTCCTCAAAACGTGTTTCGAAGATTCGGGTAAATTATCTTGCTGACAGCTAATTCGATTGCAATAAAGTAATAAGACCAAGCCAATGCCTCCAAAACAACTGGTTCGTGATCTTTCTTTCACGTGCCATCATTTATTCCGACCACACAATCTCAAATAACAACAGTTGACATTGATTTGTGTTCATTGGATGGTGTTTATAGGATATATTTCTATTTTCTTAGGCATATGAAAAGTTTAAATAGGAATTGTTTCACTTTCATCACTTGCTCAGCATAAAGTGGTGATAACTGACAAGGGGACAGCTAGCACGAAATCAACTAATGGACCAGATAGATTTGACATCCGGCTCTGACTAATGTTTGAGTTTCCATTTTGATAGGTATTTTTGTTTTTTGGCCTCCGCTGGTCGATGTCCACCATGGATGAACATCACAATAGTATGAAGTTTCATGTTCTAGAGCTTTTTGAAATACTAAACAGTGAGATTGGTGGAACAATCTCTCCCGCGCTCGCAGCGATAATCAGTACTCGGTCGTTAGGCGTCAGTAGCACACAGGCGGTGTGATCTACATTCAAGAGCCAACAGCTCTATCTTCTCCTAATCAGCTTGGAGATGACGCTTTACACAAGGCTACCAATGTGAACGGTCAAGCATAAGATTTTACCAACTCGCGGTGTCAATGCTGAGCGATTCCAAATCACTTTGGCGAACGTTATTCTAGCGCTAGTGCGTTTTGCCTAATGGGCGACTTTCTTATTGTAACTCCCAATAAGGTTGATATGGGTATCATCAATAAAAGATGTACATATGTTTTATTCATGTGCTTATTATAAGCTTCTTAGTGTGTTGTAAAATTTGAAGGTGATCACATTCACGGTTGATAATTTTACATTCGTCCATACATATTTCAAGAAAAATGTAGCGGTTAATTGCATATATTTATTTCGCTGGAACTTGAGATATCGCTTGGCAACTTATTGGATGTTTCGACCGAAAACAAATTTTGTTCTTGATCAAAATGACGATCGTCGATATATTGAAATCGGTTGATTTCAATGGCGACCTTCGTCTGTTACATTAGACAATCTTTCATTTAATCTGCATTTCGGGTAACAATTGTGTATCGATTGATGTTTCAATCCGCGAGATTGGCAAAACAGCACCTTCACTACTTCACCATTGGTCTGACGAAGATACTTTGTCGGAGTTGAAGCGTTACACAAAATGCTCTAAACGATTTCACTCAAATTTCTTTGCATTATTGATAAACGATCAGTTTCGAAATTATTGCAATACATTGCGAACTGAGTTATATTCAACGTTGAAAATACTTGAAATCTGAAATAAATTCAGTACTATGGCCAATATTTTTTTCTTCTAAAAACGTGTTTCGTTACGTTTGCTAACGTTTGAGTTTTTCATATCTACAAAGCGACGGGTAAGGTTTTAAGAAATATTCTTATCCTATTTTTCCCTCAGAGTTTGAGACTTGATGATATCTCTGATCGGATAGCTGAAATATCAGATGATGAGACTGATCTTTTTGTAAATATACAGTCAATTAAAACGCACAAGCAGCTAGCGATTGCAACTTGGCTGGTACAAAACATTAAGTTTCGTGCGAGGTTGCTCACATGCCAAAAAAAGTTTATTTGCAAACACAATATTGAGATCATAAGAATGCGATCTAATAAATGATGGTGATCGATACTTGCATTTAGCCTGAACCCACATGTTGTGAATGTATTTATGAGATATGGAGAAAACGATCACGAAATACTTGTATTCGATTTTCCCAGACAAATCGTGATTTCAACCTTGGCTATTTGTGGCACTGAACGGAAACATTCTGGGCCAGGAGTTGCACCATCAAAATCCTCAATGGATGAAATCAGGTGAAATTATCAACGAAATTGAACACCAATGAACAATCATTGAATAACATTGAACACGCTAGATACCGGAATCTTAAAGCCATTTAACAAATATGTACAAGGTGTGGAACTTGCCTCTCCAGACAGAGTTTGTGAAGGCATTCCATACTCCAACATGATTTAGGTATAGGCTAAATTACATAAGATCAGTTATCTGTTTGTATAATGCTACACTGGATTATATATTTTAAAGAACGCATATTGTGTTTGATTTCTACACAGCGGTAACTTAATTTACCTAGACATATTTTTATCCTAATCAAAGAAAATTTAATTTGAGCGCTTTTTGTGT
Source organism: Atriophallophorus winterbourni (assembly GCA_013407085.1). Taxonomy (NCBI): domain Eukaryota; kingdom Metazoa; phylum Platyhelminthes; class Trematoda; order Plagiorchiida; family Microphallidae; genus Atriophallophorus; species Atriophallophorus winterbourni. The sequence goes on from JACCGJ010017331.1 coordinate 149,294, forward strand.
TTACATAAAATCGCATCGAATTAAGTATTTTAAAGCAATAACTGCAAAAATACTTTGCATACAAATTAACGACATGCTTTTTTTAATAAAGACTGGTTAATTTTAGAGTTACCAGACGTAGCTAACAACCAGATCTAGATTCATTGAATTTAAAGATATTTTTATATGCAGTGTGTAAAATTAACACTTTTATAATTCAAATGAATTTAAATGAAACAGCCACATGCGTATAATATTCACTTGCCTTCGTGGAGTATGTAAACCCATGGCACGAAACTTTCTGACGGCATCGCTGCTCGCATTGCAAAATTTTATTTCCTAGGTTGGAATTCGTTTGTGAAGGATGCTTATTGTTCATATGATTGATCCACTTGACGCTGTTTTCGTCACAGGTACTTAGTAGCAAATGAGAAGGTCTCAAGGCGAAACAACCCGGGTATTTTTCTGGTTGGACAGTTCCTCCCACTGACAGAATACCGTTGATTAAACTAAACAGAACAAATATTGACATCTTTGCCTACAAAGTGATTGTGATTTTAGCGGTGTTGAGTACTTATATACTGAAATAAGGGATTGTGTGATGAAATCCTATTGGTTGGTCAGCATGTTGTTTCAAATAATTTGAATTTTAGAGAAATTTAAATAGTTTGAATTTAGGTTGCTATGAAGTGTTTAACCACAATGTACATCCTCCTGGAAGACTCAGTCCTGTGCATAATTTGGGGTGTTTACCAAGTGTATCGATTTTTCGACAGGAGCCAATGTTTATTTTAAGGATTTCTCACGAATGTCCAAGGTTAAAATGGTAGTAGAGTATAACCAAAGAAAGTGCGTCACTAACATGGTCTTTAACATGTAATCAAACGGACATTAAAAATGACTCCGAGTAGAAACGCACATTATAAACCACGTAAATAAAACTGATTCCGCGGCTACGAAAAATAAAATTAATGGGGTGCTTTATAAGTTGCTAGCAAATGTATGAATCTGGTCTACCTACCATAACAATCACTCAGCTTAAGGACGGAAATGCATTATTTCAGCAACCTGAGATTAATCGGATCAATTGTATACAATGTAACTTGATTGATCACTTTTATTACGAGCACAACTTATGTGACAAAGCATATCTGTCAGAGTGTACACGTTACCGAGAATCCGCGATATGTGAAACATTGAATCAAATCCATTTTGAAAAAAACAACGTATTACACAAACAAGCGCAAAATGTCTTTACAGAATCACAAACTTACTGTAGAAGAGAATGCTTAGGGAAACTTACTATTGACCAAATCATTAAGCTGCTAACAGCCCCAATGATTCCCTATTTAAGGATTTATGGTTTATAAACCACAGGATTACAGTTTAAATTAATATCTGTAAATATTATATTATAAAAGGAATAGAGTATATCAAATGTAAGGTTAACTTTTGCATGTATAATTTCCATATTAGCTTTACACACTGCCAGTTAAAAAGCGTTCATCGCAGGTTAGGGTATAGAATTCCAAAGAAATTCAGAATGAACGATGAAAAATGTCGCCGACAATCAATTTGGGAACGTGGGACGTAACCGGATAATGTACGTCCACGTTTCACTTTCACATAACACACATCAAACGTGTGTGTCATTAGATGTTCATCGGTAGACAGAATACAATGGGTCAGAATAATATCGCATTTTATCCTCCTTTGGGTAAAGTCACATAGATCCAGAAGTCACAATTTTTCGGTGTACGGAACATTGCGAAGATCTAACTTTAAGGTTTCTCCAATGTGACAGATTGTATCGAAGAGAGCAGTCAAGGAGCTCTGACCTATACAGCATACTCTATCGTAAGGCAAAATTAGAGAATGATTATCCTTGATATCGTTTACAGCGATAAACTTTAAAATAAACATGATACAAAAGATTATTTTATGCTTACCCTTGATATGTTGTCGCTGTAATACTTAGCTGTAAGACATTATTCTTACGAGATATTTTTACTTTAGGATGTAATTAGAACAACCAGTAGTTTATGCAGTTTTATATCATTCAAGCTCATCCAGAAAATAATTTTTCTCGTACGTTCTCGGTAATAAATATCGTATGATAAAATCGTTTAATACCCCCTAAATTATTTTGTGTTGCGCATAGAGCGTAGAATTCAACGGCTATTATTGATTAGTTATTATCAATCAATCGGTCGGGCTATTCAAATATCCTTGCCGAATATAAAATAACAAAAGACGCAATGTCAAGTGGTATTTATAATGAAGCGCACTGCAAATAACTGAGAACAATGGGAGTATAGCTTGCACTAAGCTGCTTTCAATTGTCCCATTCGAAATACTCCAGTTCCAAACCCGATTTTCGTGTTGAGTCAACGGTTGTCCTGTGAATTTTAGCTGAGTGGACGAAACATATCCAAGACGTTAAAGTAGAATTACCTTGTGAATCTCGAACGTTTATTAGTTATCTAATCATATGATGTAATAATAATAATAATGAAAATTAAAATTAAAATTGAAATAATATTATTAGGTGGTGCGACCGACAGTATCTACAAAATCCAATGCAAAGTTTGTCTAGATGTACAACATTGGCAAACGTCTAGATATCTTTGAACAATGGTTGTTTACTAATACCATTTAACCGTGAGTAAAATATGTATATTGTAGCCGATATCCATTCGATGCGTTTTCATGTAGTGTTCATTGTTAAAATTATTACCAAACAAATTCGCCATCGATATTCAAATGATGAATTAGAATATTTTTTGGATATAGCTTATACCGATTGGGAATACACTACAGAATCATTGAGTTCAAATATAAGATAATAATAATATAATAATAATAATGATAATAATAATAATAATATAATTAGGCGGTGCGGCCGACTGTATCTACAAAATCCAGTGCAAATTTTGCCTAGATGTACACAATTGGCAAAAGTCTAGAGACATTTGCACAGTTGTAAACATACATAGAAAACAAATAGAACAGCGATCCCTCAATTCCACTGAATATCAATCACTTATTCGGGATTCTGTCATGGATAAACGCGTGCTAGGCCTTTGTTACAGCGTGTATCTTGATGACGTGGATAATAATAATAATAATACTATATTATTGGTAAACCGAAGCATGCAAAACATGATCAGGTTATCAATGTGTACAAAATAAATAAATTGTAAAAATGACATTATCATGCGAAATTTTTGAATATTTTTACGTTTAATAAGGGATGGTAAATTTACAATGGTAAGAAAGTTAATTTTTTCGCGCAATTTCACACAGTAATAAAGATTCATCTAAATTGTTTCAAGTTAAGCAAATGCAGATGATCCGATAGATTCTGGAGAAGGGATTGAGAAAAAGATAATAAAAGACAAAAAAATTATAAAAGAAATGGTGCGCATGAAGATTTCATTGTCACAGTAAAAATAAATTTATGAATAAATTTATGATTTGATTCGAGAAAAGTATATAAAAACCGAAGATGAATAAAAAAAACATTAGGAAATGGAGGAGAGGAGGAAAGATTGTGGTTTAAATTGCATGAGGTTTTGACCGGTTGTACGATACAGGAAAGTCGAAGAATTGTCGAATGAAGGGAACAAAAACTGTTCGGCAGTAGGGCTTCCGGTTCATACAGAAGAATCAGTCTTATGCGGAAGGAGCAAGCGCCAGTATTGGAGTTGGTTTGGGAGTCGGAGACACTGGAACACATGGTGAGAGGTTATCAGAGAGAAATAGTGTATCGATTATAAACGATAAAAAAGATCACGAAAAAAACAGTATTTTTTGCATTTTTGGCGTTTTTTTCTTTTTTTGTTATTGTTAATAAATACATCATGGTAAACCATATTTTCATACATACATTGGTTAAATATAAGCAGATAACATTTAAACATAAGATAATATTTTAAAAATGATTACAATGCTCACGGTTTGTGATAATAAGGGCAGTGAAACACTATAATTTCAGACTTCGTGATGAAGCAATTGAAATAACAAAGGCCTAGTAGAATGCTGCGAATATGCTGGATAAGCTGGATATCTCCGATTTCGTCGTCCGGTTTTGAGCATACCTTCTAATGCTACATAAAGCAGTTTGATAGATAGTGGGACATTGTTCACACAGAATTCGACAAAGCAATTAAGTGCAGCCTTCAACTATCAACGTTATTGAATTCTAATGTTCACATGGATTGCGCGAATAGTCAATCAGCGTACGCTTCTATCACCTGCACACCCAAAATCAATAATAAGTTGTTTAGGACCTGTAAGGACTGCGTCGATTTATCATGATATCGCAAGACTAACATCAGTAAATTGTTATTGGTAATGTGAATCAAATTTAAAACTAAACCCAGTTTCTAGTGACACCCGTACTTTGGCAAAGCATCTTTGTCAGAAGCGAAACCTTGTCATAAATAGAATCTTTATGTCATTTTACATTGCAGGTTGAACGAGAATCAAGCAATCAAGATTTGAGGTAGCCGCGTCCATTAATTAACCAGCTTGATATGTTGCACACCCATTGTATAACTATGCTTGCTGCTCATTCACTTACGGTCATGGCCAATATCTGATCCGTCTCTCGAAAACAAAAATTCTTTTGGTTTCTAATTCTCCCTACTACTTGTTCAAGCCGATTAATCATTTGAATTATGATGTTGAAGTTGGAACACTACTGATGTTTCACTGCACAAACAATCCCTACGTGATTTTATAGTTTAAATTTTGATATTAATTTGTCTCGGCAAATTGGGGTACATGTTTGAGGCTTTCTTCTTTCATGAACTTTTATAGTAACAAATACCTACGCAAACACACAATTTATTGGCTTTTCGTAATCAACTCGAACGCTTCGCTAGGAATTACTTTCTGAACCAGAATTTCAACATCGTGGTTCTCCGAAAGATCACACTTTTTACTACTTTGCAATTTTTCAAAGCTGACTGAAGCCGATCTTACTCTCTGCACATGATGATGGCACTAGCCAAAAAACAGCTGTGGTATGGGGGAATGCGAGCACCACAATATGCTGGTTGGTTATATGTGCCTCCAACCCTTGGCCATGAATCACTTTTATATTCATCATTTGAACACTGTTTCGTTGAACGAATCTGTGGCTTCTTCTTTAGTGTATCTCAAATCAAGTTACAAATATTAGAAACTGATAACTTCTATTTCTGAACTGAGAAATTCTGAATGAACGATGTACTGACGGGCAGGTTTGCATCAAAACGTTTCAGAACAAGAATTCAAATTGTATCTCGATTTACCTGAACTATTATCAAGTATTGTACGTGAACGTTAGGAAAACCAACTGTTTTATACTATAAACAATCAATATTACGAGGCACAAAAACTTACGGATTATGCGCAACATCTTTAACACATTGGTTATTTTCTAATACAATTTTACGCAGATTAAATTGGTTATAATTTGCCGAAATCCACTCGATGCGTTTAATATATTTGAGACGAACCAGGAATACAATGTGGTTTCAAATACGGACTAAACAATCTATAAGCGATTTATTATATATTATATCTGATAACAACGTTTCTCTGGAAATACATGTACATGATTCCAGCTGTTATAGAATCAAATGCCTATTCACAATACAGTTAGCCGTAAAACCGCAGTATTGCTGCAAATAATGTTATGAACGATTAAGGTAGATCACACCATCAGTGTGCAACTGTCGCGATCGATTGAGTATTTTCTATACTTGGGGCAGTTACAAAAGGATTGATCGTCCCGAATTGGAGTTTTTAGTAATTAAAAACGCTGTACAGCATATGACGGTCACTGATATGTGATGCACATTCTTGGTAGACAATAAACGAACGATTATAATCAATCCAAAACAATTAACGACTTATTTCGTACGTTTGTCAATGGATTTCATAAAAACCGCAGGTAAATCCTTGTTTGTGATAATACAGTATTTAATGTTTATTGAACAATCAATATTCTTGGACGTGCATCTCCAGTCTTATTGTACAAAAACTCGGAGCACGATGTTCTTGATGTAAATAAACCTCAATATTAACTCACAAAGAAGGCTTGTTACGGCCGTGCTGATTCTGTCTGGACTAACTAAAACAGTGGTATTACTAATCTGGCAGCCCGTCGATCTGAATCTTGTCGCAGGTTAGGATCTAGTTTAGCAGGATGCTCACAGGCACTGGCTACCCTTTATCAACCCTGGATTTTAGGACACGTTCTATTTGGTAACTAAGGCCCTACTTGTTGATTGACGAGACACTGCAAATATGTTCACCATATCTAGAGAACAAAAGATGAATCGTAGTCACACGTGAGTGGGAAGCTTGATCTTTTTTCTCAGGATTCCTGTTTTGTTCATAGTTGTGAATTGATTTACTACGATATCAACTAAGGTTCAGCTGTAATGAATAATAAATCTCAATGGCTTTAAAATTTTTCTACGGAGTTTTCGTAATAAATATGTCTGATGATTTTGATTACCAACTATCAGGTCCTGTTTTTTGTTGAGATAGAATGTATGAAAATTATGTATCTTGAACGTACTACAGCCACCACGTGGTTAGATTTTGAACAACGGTAGAAGGTACACTGTTCCAGGTAAAACAGAAACGGAGATAGTAACAATACCTCATACATACATAGAGTCCGACCTGCATATATTAATAGATAAAGTCTAGTGTGTTTCGTCGACAGGAAAAGATGAACAGATTCTATCGATCTTTAATACCTTCATAAGGATGTTGAAGGGTGATTGATTCGCTTAAACATCCTTCTTGAGCCACAGAAACCATGACAGCACACAGTATTACATGACTATCCTCAAGTATGAACTGTTGATCATTGGTTAAATTTCCCGAAAACCGATTTCATTAGATTTATGACTCGTTTTGCTTACTGAACGCAGTGTTAGTTTGATGGAGTTATTAATTGAATGATTGTATCCAGAACGTAATACTGCCAGCAAGTGGTTAGATTCGAAATAACAGGTTCATTCAAATGAAGTTTATAGAACACCCGATAATAAGGTTCACATTTGTGATATGAGAAATACATCCCATCAATTTAAGATTATCACAAATTGTGCTCAATAATACGTCACTACATATGATGTTAAGAGTTAAATGATTTCAAAATTCAAATTTGTCAATCAAATCCTTCAATGTATCATATAAAAATTCATGCCTGAACGTAAATATCAATTTGCTGGTAATGTTTCCTTTCGTGATAATCTTATCGGCAAATATAATATCCCATGTGAAGCGGTTTGTTTGAAAACAAACAAACAAAACTTAACAATGAATTAGTTTTACAGTGTTGGCTGTGAAATTTCAAAAACGTTCACTCTTCATACATTGTTGATATATCGTATACCGATTGTGCTTTGCGATTGACATTGTATCTTCTGTCACATAACTGTAGACTGAAATCATTTCATGAGATTTGCAGGCACTCAGGGCATAGCAGAACCTTATAGTGGGATTAGCGGACACTATATGAAGACATTCTTCAAAGTGCACAGGTAAACATGAATATGTCTGTCAGTTCGGGCCTATTGTGTTCTATGTTTATGTGATTTTCCCATAAGCTTATTAGTGGCGACAGATTCTTTAAGTTTGCTTACTTTGGAATATTGCGGTTAATTTTAACTGGATTCCATCCCATGTGCAAGAGCAGCTATTGCTCTCGGTTGCTAGACACTTATCACGTTGTCAGTGTTCAACTGTCGCATATCGTTATAAGCGCAACGGAAGAGATTCTTTCTTTTGACACAACTTGAAACAAAAAAGCCGTCAGACGCATTTGATATGCATCCATGGTTGATATCTGATAAAATGACCAAAAGCCACCCAAGATATCGACATATAATATTTCAATAGAAATTAAAGTCAATGTTAATCTAAAATAAAAGATTCGAAAATAGTCGGTTTCAAAAAGTTTACACCAATTTCAATGCTTGTGCATTCACTTTCGATCGTGTAACATTCCACACTCCCGATTAGAATGCCGAAGTCATTAGATACCGCAAAATGTTTTTTTCAATGCAGACATAGGAATCACAAACATGGTAATTTTATCTCTATCAGTGTTCCTAACTTGGGTACTTACGATCAAAATGACATTCTGAAACATAAAAATTATAGGATAAGCCAAGAAGGATATTTCTGATTTTTAAATAAATTTTCCAGATGTTTTCTTAGATTGAAGTAAATGCGATATCATTTGATATTTTGACCATTATTATGATCAGTTACGTTTAATTCTTACTCGCTGTAAATCGGGGATCCTTAAATGAGAGCAGAAAGCTGCCGTTCTTTGAGTTGTGTTTCTTAATACGAGCGAGGTACGTTTGAAAAATTTATAACTTTGACCACACACAAGTATATCAAAATTGTAAAAGGAACATAAGCACAAAAGAAAAGGAATGTGAGCATTTCGATCACGTTTTTCGTCTAGCCAAATGCAAGCTGGCAGACGTAAGATAGACACGGAAAGTTTATTTCATATATGATTTTAAAAATTATCGAACTGACTGTTGAAGGCAAAAAACATAGATGAAAAGTAGCCAAAGTTTATTGATCGTGGGGATGATATGTGATGTCATGAGGTGAGCTTAATTTGGTTATAACTGTATGAAGAACGGATAGACAAGTTATTGTTATAAGTCAACATAACGTTTAAGTGAAACACGATTTACAGTGGTCACATTCACTGCACTTTCACCAGAACACACACTTAGTTATTCACTGTTTGCAATATCGGGTGCTGGTATCATGAAGCCTTGAAACAATGATCAAGCGGTAGATAAGAATGAGATTTCGCTGAGATTGTTAATTTCAAGGAAACATTTGAAAATTAGAAGTCCGAAACACACAATGAATCTAATTTCGACTGATCAAAATAATAAAAATTAGCAATCAAATTGAATGGCTGCTTCCAACTCACTCCATAACCCATTTATGGCTGTAAACTTTGATCAGGAGGTTGTAGTAATATTGGATACAGTGAATCTCGAAACAGTGGATAAGTAGAAGACTATTTTATAACCAATAATAATAACTCTTCCAGACCTAACATTTAAATGATTTATGTAAACTGTGTATCCAATTTGAATGATTGAGTTATGTAGTTGCGAGTTTGAATGAATAACACGCTAACATATCGAGCCTATTGCCTAAGCTCAAATAAGGTGAACCGTTCGTCTCATAGTATGATAAAACGCACAAAACGGCGACTCAGCTTCGGCTGTTTATCTAATGCGAGTTGGCTAATTTGATGAAATCGAAGACGTGAATGTACTGCAGAGAGAGTAGAAAACACGATGGCTGGTAGACATGCGCGCATCGATTTATTGAGATACATATTTTCACGATATGCATTCAGTGGAGCAACTGATGAACAATTAATTTAAGTAGAATTGTGTTGATATTTAATAATACTTTTTCATCATAGTTACATATCGTCACATTTGTCACACCTTTGCTCATGCCCTCTGAGCCACATTGCGCAGCGTAAATAGGTCAATTTATGGGCTCTGTATCTACGTAACCGGAGATCCGTTGGATTTTGTTAGGATTCTCAGGCCAAATCATTTAAAGGTAGCGTATCGAAATCTGATACATTATATTCAATATTCTGACTATCGCTCTTGAACTGATGAAGCATAATCGCTAGAGAGTTACCGAATCCCAAACACAACAATTCATCTTCTTGTTTTATAATATTAGCTTTATAATAGTAGGTATTTGTGGGTGAATAACAAACGTAAAGCGTGTCATGTTTTTATGCAAATTGCAAATTCATTAATGAAGTCAATCAGTCAGACATTTCAGGCGACTTTTGAGGTCACTGATAAATTTCGTTTAAACATCAGTGCTCATGAATTTCAGAACCCAGTCCAGATCGTTTCCTATATTATTCAATTGGTTTTTCACATTTTTCAGTTTGTTTTGAATACGCTTTGACATCCGTGATCTTTTTCGCATTTTAGTTGAAATCCGTGGGCTCATCAACCTGCTTTTCAGTTGATTAGCTTGCGGTTCTGCTTCCACGATGGAGTGCGTTTTGTTCGTTTCTTTGTTGTCTGGAATGCATGGTAACGTATCAAGTAATGCTCGTCCAAACAATCGCAATATTATATTATTCATACTACTTCAGTGATTCCCTATGAATATAGCCCTTGAACAAGCATAACAATATTCAATTTAAAATAATTGTTGATCACATTGGTTTAGTCAAGTCCATGCCGTTTATTTTTGCATAACATAAAATGCGGCTGCTTAGCACGTGCTTGCAACATACTTCTAACATACCTCAACTTGAAAAACCTTACGCGATGACACACAGATAATGACGAAGAGCATGAAAAAATTAGCTCCCTATAAACGAATTTCCAGCAAATATAATAATTTTACCAAAATATTTTTTTTAAATTGATTACCATGTAACGACATCAAGTTACAATTTGTCTACTGAACGATGTTTGGTGTCCATCTTGCTTGATCATTTCCACATATGATTCCGTTTCTTAGCAAATGCCGTAACCAATAATTCGACAACAATTTTCTGTAACTTTTAATTCGTTTAGAATTGCGCGCCTCAGTTTATAGGAAAAGGTGATGCCTTTGACCTAAAAATAGCATTACCATTTTTTACAAAAATCGGAAATAACTTGTGAAGAAATTGATTTTACACACGGCCGATTTAAAGGCATTGCAAAAATGTTCCAAATTTTAACTCTAAAACTTTTAAGCAGCGGAAATTATCCTCTAAAATGTTTGCTAATGCACAAAGATGTTACTCGAACACGCATACATATAGAGTCTTCTACGGAATCGATTTTGGTTCTCAACGAAAAAACAACAGTAATTTTTAACCGTTTATAAGAGTTCATCGATATACCTTTGTGTTGTTTTGGTCAAACTTATTGCTTCTCCTACCAAACAAAATGTATTAATTTCTGAGCTCGGACATGGAATTGCACAAATCTCATACAATCTTTGCGTAATTATAATTATTCAGTGTTGTGAAAAGCTCGCGCATAAGATACGAAGTGAAAATTCACTTTTACTAGCTAACCAGCTCGCGCTCATTTATTTGACTCAGTGTAAATATTTTTCTTAAAATTCGCATGGGAATCCCAAATATACGTGGTGCAATAAACCTTGAAGCTGATATCAATTGAATGTTCATTTAATGAGCAAACATAGTGCTCCAACAAGTTTCTGGACAAAAGTTCCATTTTTATACTACAAAAAGTATTTCATCAGAAATTCTCTAAATTATGTGAACACACCACAGATGGTTGCGAATACCTGTCAGAACTCGACACCGGAGTTAAGTTGAATGAAGTGCTTCCCCAAATGTTAAAAACCACAAACGGAGACTCACGAGGTTCCGCGCTAGACCTGCTTTTCTTTCTAATATACATAAACTATGTACCCTCCAAAATGTTGTTGTTCGCGGATGATTTGAACATTTTTAGTTCTGCAAATGATTGTGAAACTTAACGCGTATATGATTGATATGATTTTCAACATACGAAAAGGTCAGATGCTCCAAGCTTGCAAGATTTTGTTCTGGATACATCAGTTGGGAAATATAATCCTGACATGGAGCTCGTTCAAAAAAGATATTCGAGTATGGGTTAGTTGAAACCTGAAGAGAACAATGTACAGGCTAACCGATTTTTGTTTACTTTCAAAAGTTGAGTTCACGTCAGATTCTAATTTAAGCAAGTTTAGCCAGTTTCTAACCAACATAATATATACAACTGTATTCTTCAAGTATTTAATAAAAGCTCGGTATCTTTTTGGCGTTTGAACCATGCAGAGAAGACCCCGATGAATCTACATATATCATCAAATTGTGCAAAGGAAATCAATCTCCGCGCTGTAAATTTTCGCGCGAATCCTAAACTGTTCATGAATCAGCAAATCGTGTTTTTTCGTGTTACATTTTTGGTAGTTCTGTAATTGCTATATTCATCTTAGTCCTCTAAATAGTATAGAATTAAAACTAGTTGCGCTTGTATGCCAGTTTTGGGTAACTTTGTTACGACCAACACGTTCAATCACATGATAACACATTCATGCAGAGTGAGTTGTAAACCTGGACCATAAATATGAAGGCCCATCATTTTCTTGTAACATTTTCGTAGCAGTCAAATTGCTATATCATTTCCAGACCTTTAAATATAATAGAATTAAATTAATGTATTCTTCAGCGTTTCAGTCGCACAGTTCACAATCTGATGCACTTTTACCAGAAGCTTGTAATGATTTATAAATATTACGTACACTGACAGCAAATGAAAGACCTACGCATCAAATATAATTTGCTTATATCAAGTGAAAAATTAACATTGCATGAAATTTCCGACACCAAACATACGAAATCGAAGAATCTACATATTATCTTTTATCCTCTTGCGCATATCTACTAAAATGTTTCGTACGATTTCATTACTAATGGCCTCAAACGAATCAAAAGAAACACAGGATTCAGTTCGCAAGACTTCAGATTTGTACGTGCTCGACAAACAAAAACAACGTAAGGTTCCTAAAGAGATATGCTCTTTTGCATGCATTTTTATCACGGAACCCAGGGCCGGTTCGCACTCCTCAGGAAAGAACAGTACGATCAGGAACTGCAAGCTTTCGAAACAGTGGAAGGAGTGTGATGGAAATGCACGAAAATGAGTATTTCATTCATGATCATCAGTTTTAACCATTACAATCTGTGAAGGAATAAAAAAACCAGCAACGGCTATATCGGCGGCGAAGAGCATTATTACTCACTACAACATGCCATTTGGTAACTGCCAATTATTTCGGATATTTCAATTTCATGTTTCATGGAGCTAGAGAGCAAGAGGTCACACCTCTGAAAAAGAAAAGAATAACAGCTCTATTTTGAAAGAATAAAGCTGATATCTGAACATATAAAATATTGGAAGAAATAGGTTGTGGTACTTACATCACCGTACTTTTACACCTGAACCAGTTTCCGGTTAATTGCTCTCATCAGGTGGAACACGTAATACCAGATTTAGTGAATTTTCCATTTGTGCATAATTTCAAAATGATTCTATAAAATGTTACACATTCTGCAAACTTGGTGAATTATTCGCGATTACCTGCATATAACAAAGCTTTATTACTCGGAGCAAACGTTAGAAGCAACTTAAGATTGAAAAAAAAATCCGTGACGCATTCAGCTTCACGTTTGCGTGCAGATCCTGATCCTACTGTATCTGCGTGATAAGTGCAAACAGCACGAAACCGGATGTGGGGTGTGCGCATGTGTGACGGAAATGCAATAAAAGGCGGATCTATGTTCATAACTTTGAGCTCAACCCCATCAGCATGTTCTCGAGTAGTTGCAATTAAACAGGTTGATCGACTCAAAATAATCTAGCAGTGTTTAACAAGAGCTAATTCTTTACCGTTTCTACACTGGTTCAAGACTGATACCTGATGAGTGTAAACGTCACAACGTAAGACATGTTTGCTAAAAATGCTTCCTAACGTGGAGCCCGATCGATTGCATTGTGTATTGCGTATTAGCCTAGTGAGCCGGAACGATACCAGTCAACAGACTCCGAATGACTTGGAAAAGCAAAACAATCCAGTACAAGTAAAGAGCAACAAATATAAGAAATCCAACGTACGCAAACGTGAACACACAAGAAATTGTCCTCGGAACAATAACATCCAAAAGTCAATATTATTCGAAAACACAAGTAGAAGAATCAGGCGAGTAGCTATTTACTAAGACGAAATACGTCAAGGTCGGTCAAACTAGCAATAAGATGACTGAAATGCCCATATTCTTTAGTGATACATTTTCCCTCAAGCTATACAATAGAAATAGATCAGTTAAACTTCAACCAGAAAAGCAAAATTGGTGTCCCGTGTTGTTACTCAAAAAATGTCTGGTGAACGGAACTTTAAACACTGGAATAGCTGGAATAATCTTTACTTACAATAGACAGTAGATTAAAGACAATCCACCACGTCAGGCAACCTCAATGTTTCTTTATCAATTCACATCTTCCTATGGAGCATGATACATCGGGAGAGGACCCGGAAATTGGTGAAGCGAATGTCTTTTCATCACTTGAGTTAATTAGGCCTATGCTATTCCAAGAAGGTGAATGTCTCGATTCCAGCTCACTCGATTGACACGTGACACCGAAAAAAGCCAAAAAAGCCGTTCTCAGTCGTTTACACAGTTCGTCTCTGCGTATTGTCGACCAATAATCTCCATGTATTACAGCTTTTTGGATGACAAAACAGTCCGATTCGAGAAGAAGAATCTCTCCCACAGCGCTTGCAGAGTTGGCCGAACTCGGTCATTGAGCGTTAGTTGCACGCTGGCGGCTTCATCTCCGTTCAGAAGCAAAGAGCATATCCTGCTCGTCCTAGCTTGCAGACGGGACTTTGCACAAGGCCTTCAATCTGAGCTGTAATACTCAAATTCTTCTCAACTCGTTGGATCGAAACCACTGGATCATATCTCTTTTGCAAACGTCTTTGTAACGCATATACGATTTCACCAAAGTTCGACTTTCTGATTGTATCTAATCATAGCGTTGGTACCGGTATCACCAATGAAATATAGACGTTTTTTGTTCTTCATAGAATTGACGATTTTCTAAACAGTTATTTCAATGGAGAATTTCGTCTGTTACATTATTAAATCATCCATTTGATGTGCATTAGAATAAACCATTTTATAGATTATTGCTTCGAAATGTGAGATTGGCAAAAAAATCATGTTCACCAGTTCGCTCTTGGTCAGGCAAAATTTCTGTGACAGACTTGAAACGTTACAAAAAAATCTGCTGTAACCACTTTCACAAACATTTCTTTGTAATTTCATATTCCAAATAATAGCGAATTCAGTTCTATCCAACGTTATAATTCAAAATCCTTGGAAAGTGTAGTACATTTTGTAGAATGTATAAAATGTTTTCATCTAAAACCATATTTTGTTAAGTTTGCTGTCGTTTTATTTTTCATTTCTATGAAGCAACAGGTCGGATTTCAAGTAATGTTAATATCCAATTTTATCATCACAAGTCGAATCTTGATATCATCCATGATGTGTTCACTGGAAAATCAGGTGACGAGACTGATGTATCTGCAAATGCACAAGCAGAAACCGATTGCAGGAACGATAGAGTTTCGTGGAAGCTTGTTCAATTCACAAGAAAAAGTTTGCTTGTGAACACCATATCGAGAACAAGAGAATGCGATCGAAGAAATGACGGTGACCGATACGTGTGTAAAGCCTGAACACACGGGTAGATAATGCGGGGATGAGATATGAAAAAAAACGATCATCAAACACCTTTATTAGATTTCACTAGAGAACTTATGATTGTTAACTTGGCTGCTTATGGCACTAAACGGAAGCATCCTGACCCAACAGTTGCATCATTGAAATCCTCAATGGATGAAATCAGGTGAAATTTTCAACAACATTAAAGGGCGGACGGTAAATATTAACACGCTAGATCCGAGAATATGGACGACGTTCAAAATATATTTGCAAGATGTGTAACTTGCCTTCCCATCTACAGCACATGGAAGCATCCCATACTCCAAAATGAGTAAGATATATGTTCAAAGTGACATAAAAGCAGTTATTTGTTTGTATTATGCTATAAAAGATTATATATTTCGAAGAACGCATGTTGTATTACATTACTGCCTAGCTGAAACTAAACTTAACAAGCCACATTTTTTTAATTTATTCAATACAACGTTTATTTGAGATCTTTTTGTGTTGAAACAATCCAAAAAAACTATTTCAAAACAAAGACTTCAAAACAAAACTTCACAAAATAATTATCTACAGAAATGTGTTACTTGCGCTAGTTTCAGGAAAAACTGGTAAATTTTAGCGTCACCAGTACCAGACAACCACTAGTTCTGAATTCAGTATAAAATTATCACTTCCGTAATTTGAAGTAAATTATATAATGCAGTTAATTTCCTGAAATTTTCACGTACCTTTGTGGAGTATGTAAACCCGAGGCACGAAACGCTTTGACGGCATTGCATCTGGCATTGCAAAATTGCATTTACAAGGTTGAAATCCACTAGCTTAGGGTGCTTTTGGTTCTTAAGTGTTTTCCACTTGAAGCTGTTTCCGTCACACGTTCTCAGAAGCGGATGAGGATGTCTCAGGGCGAAACAACCCGAGGATTGTTCTGTTTGGCCAGTTCCTCCAACTGTGTATATACTGCGGATCAAAATGAGCAAAACCAATGGTAACATCTTCGTAGTGATTGCGATTTTAGCAGGGTTGAATAGTTATATACTAAACTTTGGGATTGTGTGATGAAATCTTATTGGTTGCTAAGCAAGTTGTTTCAAATAATTCAAATTCAAGACAAATTTAAATGACTTCAATTTAGGTTGGTTAGAAGCTTTTAACAGCAATTGAAATCCTTTCGATATGGCTCTGTCGTCTCCGTAACCTGAGGTTTTTGATAACCGAATTGTGATTTCAAGAGGCATCCATGTTCATTCTATTGATTTCTCACCAATATTCAAGGTTGAAATGGCAGAAGAATATTACCGGCGGAATTGCCTCAAAACGCCGTGATAACAATTATGAACATGATATCAAACAGAAATTCGAAATACCAACGAATGGGATTGCATGTTAGAAACTGCGCCAATAAACTTGATTTCACCAGCACACAAACGAAATGCTCAAAGTGCTTTAGAAGATCCTTGCGATTATATCAATACATATTGATCTGATAGGACATCATACCAATATCGTCGTTTAAGATGGCCTGAGCACTTTTTCAACCAACTGACATAAATGGTATCAATCTAATAAGATGTAAATTAAACGATCTTTTTATTTACCGCAAACAATATAAAAATGACAATCCCTTTTCGTCAGAGGGGATATGGTCACAGAAATCCACGATCAGTGAAAGTTTAATTTGAATCGCTTCTGGAAAATGGTATCTCATTACAGAATCACAAACTCAGTTTAGAATGGATGGGTAAATAATTGTTCTGCTAACAGCCAGAAGGATACATGATTCAAGGTATTATGGTTGTGGAAGTTAATACTTTACAACACCACAGGATTAAGGTCTGAATGAAAAGGTGGAAAATATAATATTATAAAAGTAATAGAGAATATAAATTGTGAGGCGCGCGAATGATATCCCTCTACATGTGTAAGTCAAATTTCTTTTCAAACACCGCCATGCACGGAGACTCAACCACATGTTGGGTTGGGTATTCCAAAGAAATATAGCGGAAATATGAAGC